>JAIFTH010000346.1:0-32924 GCA_019968535.1 Fragariocoptes setiger
ACACACACACACACACACACACACACACACACACAGTCAGCGGGCTAACATCGCGCACACTAGCGGATAAGAGAGCGAGCGAATTTTCGCCGCCACACTTTTGCACAGACATTTGCTGTCTCTCTCTTTCTCTATCTCACAAAGTCCGACTCGCGTCGTTGCACGTTGCTGCTGGCTAATGCTGCCCTTACTATGCGCTGTCGTCGTTGCTGCTCACACAGTGCTAAGAACGTGAGCCGACACACATGAAAATCAGCCCCGCTCGGACTTGAGAGACGAGTAACGAACAACGAACTTGGCGGGGCGACTACGATGCCGCTCGTTTGCGCTGCCAGCACACGATGTAGAGAGTGCATACTGCTGCCGGTACTTTTAGTTCGTCGGGAAATTTTCCAACTTCCAAACTTCAATATGTGCTGTGTGTGCATAAAAATTGAGCATTGAGCAGTACAGGCGCACATACACTGTTCATAGTGTGCGCGAGCTTTTGACTGCAAACGAAACGGACGAACGAGCGGCCAATCCCGTGCACTGGCATTTACTGACTGACTCACACACTCATTGCCAATGTGTGTGCAAATGCCAATGGTATTCACATGTGTGCGTGTTCACTCGAGAGAAAGAACACGACAGCGTAGTGAGTGCACTGTGAATGAGTGCGTGCATTTGTGTGTGTGTGTGTGTGTGTGCTTGAGCAAGCGAACGAGCGAGTGCGTGTGCACCAGCACGCACGCACCGTTTTTGTATTGAAATTCGCGTGCATGAGTGCGTCCCCTCATGTGCAGAGTGATACATCCACTGAATGAATGGGGGTCGCATTGCGATGCACTCTCATGCTATGTGTTGGTTCGCTAGCTCGTTCGCTCGTTCGTTTGGCATCTCGATTCGTAACGCGTTGGTTTTGCGTTGTTTGTGATGGTTCTAAGATTATACGATCGCATCAAATCTCATCTAATCAAATCAAGTTCCATCTGATTGGAAGCTATCGCGTTTTTCCTCTTCTTCTCCTTCTTATTCTTCATTATCGATCTCGTTCTCATTTTCGTTCGATGCGTGCAATTGAAACACCACATATTTCATTTCGGGCGATTGATGGGCCATCTTTTACTCTGGTTTTTGTTTTTAATCTTGATCTCAACCTTGGTTTGATATCGTTATGAATTCTTTACTTTTTAGTTACTCATACAACTGACACTTCTTATTTTAACCAAGAATTATCTATTGTTTATAATGAATCCAATGGCACCCGCTAATCCTGCTAACTATTAACTTCAAGTTTTTATGTGTACGGCTGACCTCGTGTGGATTGGCTAGCCAAATTCACGAGGATCCACGGAATGACTATGGGCTGTTTGATTGCAAATGTCTCGAACCAATATAGCTAAAAAATGATAGCAACAACATTACAAACGTGGCCTCATACTCTCTTACTTGGAGTTTGAAGCTTCCGGTGTAGATCTTCGTCCGTTCACGTAAGAGTTGTTCTGGGGACCGCATCAAGTAGAGGCATACATCATGTTAGGATATCGTTATGTTATGCTGTTTCATGTTATATTACTTTTATGCTTGACGAGCAGTGAGATGCTCAGTTGGGGATGCAAAATAAGGATGCAAGCAACGGGCGGTATAAATCAATGCCAGCGCCATCTATTAGCCTCACAGCTTAGTCTTAGATCCATTTGTGATTAGATAGACGATAAAATCCGATAGAGAGCCACATCGAGACCGTGGAAACAAGCGAAAAAGCTTGAGTGTTCACACAATCGAGACAATGATTTTCTCTCATCAACGAGCAAGTCATTCAGAGGGTAAAAAGGCAGACAAGCAAGCAAATGACAATAGCAATAGTTGGGACTGATCGTTTATTTTCGATGGAGGCCCTAAAAGAATAGAATGGAGAGAGAGAGAGAGAGAGAGAGAGAGGATAACAGTCAAGTGAGTCACACTAACAATCGTACTAAGTGTGCCTGGGTCACCAAACACAAGCAGCTTTTCGCTTTGAATCCCAAAGATAGTGTTGTCCAGAGAGGGAGAGAAAAAGTGGAAATTTAGAGCTCAAGTTTAAGTCTGAATTATAGCGCTTTTACGTCAGTGCATTTATTGCGCACACACACACACACTGGCAATCTAACACAAGAACGAATAAACGAACGAATAACTAACGTGAAGTTTGAGGCTAAAGTTTTTCACTAACGATCGCAACTCACAGCACACACACGACTCGAGTTATAATACTAAAGCAAACAAAAGTGAAAGAAAAGGAAACGAAAGGAAGGGAAAAACTATAAGCTAGAGTGGCGGCTTGAGTGGTGTAGCCGTCGCAAGTGTGAGTGAGCGAGAGCCACAAAGTTGGCTGGCTCGCGAGTCTGGGTTAGCGATTGAGTTTTAGTTGGAGTTTGAGAACGAGAGACCAAGCTGAAGCCAAGCCAGAGAGAGTCATAGCCATTGGAATTGCCATTGATAAAGCTAGGCAGCCAGTGCAATGTGCGATAGTGAGTGAGCGAGAGCAAGCAGGGTGGATGCAAGTTGCAAGTTGCAATTTTCGACTTGCAACTCGCATGATGGCACGCATGACGGATAATAATAATAACGAGCCAGAGCCAGAACTCGCGCCAGCTCTCAGTCAACTTTAGTCTCAACTTTAGCATAAGCTTTCGTTATTGCAATAGCCATGGCTTCAAATTTGCTTGGATGGCTGGCCAGTCAGTCAGCCAACCGGCCGAAATCTTTTGGCTTCGGTTTCAAGCAGGCTCTAGTTTGAGCCAACTTGAGACCCACTGGTTTGAGCTCGAGCTTGAGCTCGAGTTGAATTTGAGTTGCGAGTGAGCTTGAGCAATTCCTTTATATTTGATCCAGCTGCAGTAAACAAGCAGCGACAACGATCAAGTCAGTTTAGCCAGTCAGTCAATCTAACCAAGCAACGAACGAAGTCAGGCGAGCTGGCCGGTCAGACACTTAAGCATCGGCAAGCAAGCGACTTGGCCAATATAAGAATTTGGCCAACGCACGACAACAACAACAACGACGACGACGACGACCAACCAATGCAGCTCACGGTCGGCTTGTCGGTCTGTTTTTGCACCATGTGCTGGTTGTTGCGAAAATTGCAACCAACAACTGGCGGCGCTGAAGACAGCATGCAGTTGCTTGGCAGCAAAAGTTTCGTTGCCATTACGTTGCTTGCCGGCTTTCTTGCTATCACCAAATCGGCGCTTTCTCTGCACAGCCAGATTGCTTTCTCTTTGCACTCTGCAATCTGCGCTCTCGCTATTAAACTTATGGGCCGCTATTGCTCGTTCAATTCTTCATCATCGTCGTTGTTGTCGTTGTCGTCGTGGTCGCCTACTTCGTGACTTGACGACGAACACGCAATACCGATAGCAACAATACCGACGACACATGTATCAGCGAGCTTGCGTGAGTGCGTGCGTGTCACAACGACGAAACATGGGCCAATACTATCAGTGACAAGACTCATTGTCAGTGGCTGGCCTACCCACCGATGAGATTGTCTCTGAGTGTTAGCACTGACTTGTCAGCTTCTATCAAACACTCAATCGTGCCGTGGTTGGACCTCAATTGATGTTTCCAATGTTGCATAGTACGCATACTCGTCGGGCTCTTGCAAAGTTCATACGTAACCATATGCTGCTCTAATTATGAAGTCCAGCTGAATCGAACTTAACAAGATGGTTTCTCATTTCATACTGATGCTATTTGATATTTCGCACGGCAACAATATGCAGCCGGAGTACAACGTGTAACGTCTCGAGCGGAAAAGAATCATTGATCGAGCACGAAAGGGTAGCAATAATGATGAAGTAGCTCGAAATAAGTCTGCTGATGTTCAATTGTTGTTCGGACTACGAAGTCGTCTATTGCTCAACAAAGATTGAAAAACGGAAAGATCGAACTATGATGCTTGTCTTTTGCTCAAGTTCAGTGTTGGCGATGCTCATTTTCGTCCAAAAAGCGACACCAATGATTGAGAGAGAGAGAGAGAGAGAGAGACATGGGTAGACACACAGATACTGAGAACGTTGCAATGACTATCAGCAATGATATTTGCTGCTGCTGGCGCCATCATGTGCCCTTATGTGTGCGTGTTTACGTTGATAGTTGATTTTATTTTATCGATATTTTCTACCTCCATACTATCCAGCGTTGCCTTTTGATTCCATATTGTTGCGGCAACTTGGACGACAATCTTGAGACATAGTAGCGACAAACTTGCTATCAACTGTCAACATTGTATGTTTTGTCCACAGTTGCACCACTTACATGCAGTGTGTGGTACACATGCAGTTATGAACAGGAGGAAAAGAGATCAGACAAGGAGAAGCTTAAGGACAACCTTTATTCTTTTAATCAAACCAGAGGGCCAGAAAATAATGCAAAATGAGTATGAGATGAAGATTCTTTTCAGGAGTGTCTTGATTGTTCTCATCATTATTGCAAAGTCAAAAGTCCAAGTGGAAAAAAGAGAGAAAGAATCACCTGATGAACGTTAGAGGTAACAATGAGAGAACAATGAGAACGAGCGAATCAGGAAAAGGAACGAGGAAGGCCGTTTCATCGTTCATCCTACTATTTTGTCCAGCAGCCAAACCTCACATTGGTCTTCTTCTTCATTGTAGCATTGCTAGTACACTGTTGCTTGCTACACTATCTGTTGCTTTTGTAAGCTTCAGCTATCATAAGTATAACGTCATGTGCTTGTAGCAAGCAAGTCAAACGAAAAATAAAAAAAAAGAAAGCGAGCAAGCGGAGAAAGGATCGATGGAATGGAAGAAGAAGAATAGATAGTGTTTTGCGAAGAAAATGTTTGTTAGATGACTGAGAGAGCGAGTGCAATTGCAATTGCAAAGATTGATCTCATACATTTGTTGCTTCGTTCGTAGTTTGCTTCAGACATTGGCTTCAAAGTTGGAAGTTTACCTCGAGCTCAAGTTGCTAGACTCAAGTTGAACCAGCCAATGCGGCAGTCGCACTTTCCAGTCAAAGTTGGAGCCTTGAGATTCGAACATTGAGTAGCGAGTAGCGAGCAGCGAGCAAAGAGCAGTGATAGAGGGACAAAGATGTGATGGGCATCGTTCAGGTGAGCATCATCTCATCCCAACAAAGAATGATACGTGAAGAATAGTGAGAGAGGATTCACGGTGAGTCGCCCGTTCGCTCGGTCTGCTTGCCTGTCAGTACGTTCGACAGCCTACACACTACAGTACACAGCTCGTTCAAACTTCATGTTATCAAGTACAGAAAAATAGAAGAATGAAAGAATAAAAGAAAGAATTCTCGCCTGTTATCTTCAGCCTGCTCCTCGCATTCGCATTGGCTCATGAGACGTGGTCGTTGCTGCTGTTGTTGTTTGAGGAATTGCCGATGCAGTGCGGCCGTTTCAACTCGATTCGGATTCCGAAGTCAAACTTAACAAACTCAAGCGAACAAACTGCAATAGAAGCGAGCGAAGCAACGTTACGGTGCATTCGACTACTATAGCGTTGCTGGATGGCGGACAGCAGAGTAACGCAAGTTGCATTGATGGTCGTTGTGCTGCTGGCCAAATCGTTCGCTAGTCGTGGCGAATCTCGCAAGTTGAAAACTCAAGTTCGAGAGAGTGGAGCCAGTAGTCGATCGAAGCACCAGCATCAGCGAAGGCCACAAGTTGGAACAAATGGCCACGCACTGTGCGTGCGTAGCGACCAACTTGGTTTCGATCATCGTCACACACACACACACACACACACACACACACACACACACTCTTACACACAGTGTACACAGTGAAGCATAATAACAGGCAGACATACTGACGGACTCACAAAGGAATCAACGAAGAGAGCGAAGAAAGAGAGGACGAAAGAAAGAAAGAGCGAAGCCAAAAGCACGGCGCTAATGCTGGCGTGTGTAGTTATTATTGCTTGCGCTGGTCGTTGGTTGCTGGTTGTTGCCTCTTGTCTCTTGCCTCTGTTGATGTCGATGTCGATGTCGATGTTGCTGGCCATCAGATTTGAGCCAGATTAGTGTGCATCGCTAAGAATCGCATGAGAGCGAACCAAACGATCCAACAAACCAACGGACGAGCAAACGAACAAGCAAGCGGCCACATGTGACGTGCGTCGCTCACCGATAACGTTCACTGGTATTATGATTATTTTTTATTATTGCAGTCCGTCTTCAATTTTCAAGCAAACACCATTGGCAGCACGATTTCTTTGCTCGTTGCTTGTTGCACGGGCTCAGTATTTTCGATAACTGTTGTACGTTCAATGTTGCTTGCTTGAAGTGCGCACGTGGAACTCAATCCACTTGATTCGTTTTTTTCTTCTTCTCTCTGTTCTGTGCTTTCGTTAATATTAATGGCAACCTTGAGTGGTGCCATGAATGTTCGCTGCTGGACAACAATTTTGATGTTGATCATCTATCAAGAAACATTGAGACACGTTTTTTGTTTCATCTGTTTCCCCATTTTTCCGCATTGCCCGCACAAAACGTGTCCTCACTGTACTGAGAGACACATTGTTGTTTTGTAATCATCATTGTAAGCAATGCTTAGCTTAACAATACTGGCAGCAATCTGGCGCACTTGTTGTATGCTTCATTGCAGTTGCAAGTACAATGCTGCAACCAGTATACATAGCCATAGGAAAGTTTGTGAGCCATTGCCTAGAGAGGAACAGAATGAAAGAGGCCACTCTTTCATTCTAGGCTAGGTTCAGTGAAGTCCAGATTTGTTCAGTTTAGAGAGTGAAAGACATTGAGTTCTAGTTTTTTTTCTGACTTTCTATTCTGAAAACCTCATGCTCGCTGCTGGCGTGAATGCTGCACGTTCATTTTCGTCCACGAAACATTCCCACAATGCCGGCCAAAAGTTCCACAATGAACACAGACAATCGCATAGCCTCTGGCAATAATTGATTGACCCTATATCGTGGACAATGCACGAGGAAAGTCTAGTATTTGCTAGTGTTGGTGGGTGCAACAGTGGAAAAAAACACGCGCCAACTTTGCTCTTTGGCAACAGAGCGTCCATTCTGCCACTCTTGTGCCCGCTTTCCAGCACTAAATGTGAGTAAAAAATCACAAATAGCACGTGCTGCTAACGTGCAAACTTCCAGAATCTAAATTTAATAGTTGAACGCTCCAATGGATGGTTGAAATCCGAATGTCCGAGTTTCGAAGCATTCGAGCTGACTAGAAAGAGGGCAAGTGGGGGACGAAGATGTGCTCTCTGATGTGATGAGCATGCAAGTAAAATGAATAAAAAAGATTTAAAGAGCGAGTTGGACAGTGGACTCAAAACTGAACGAACCATTGCTTACCCTACGATCCTGTCCTGTAGAATTCTCACGCACCCAACTCCGCCCACCAAATCTGCCCTATGAGTCAAACCGAACGACCGAACGCTTTTGAGTCAAAAGTTTTGACGCGAGTTGTGATGGTTCGTGTGCTCTCAAAGCTGGATTAGTAAACGCTCTTTTGGGTGCCGCCACGAACACAACAGCAGCAGCAGCAACAAACCCTTTGTTCACTGCTTGCAAAGCGCTTTTGTTTTGCTTGCCTTAGCCATTGTTCCATCCATTATGGATGCTATTGTCGGCAGTTGTGCAAAACTTATTATTCCAACATTTCATTTTCATCTCGAGGCGAAAGTTATCGTTTGAGATTGAAGTTTGTTTACCTATGAGTGAGAGGGAGGGAGAGAAAATAGTGTTGCCATTGTTGATTTCCATACAACTTGCTGCACAACAATCGCACCTTGCTTTAGAGTTCTTGTGGTAAGGAAGATATCTGTTGCTTTGAAAAATTGATCCATCGTTGTTAATATCGAACGACAAGCAGTGCCTCATTTGACGTCGATTTGACTTTAACTGCAACGACGATGACCAGCTCGATCAATTGTAAATGCAAGCGCTTGTGCTTGAGACGAATTGCAATTGAAAATTCTTAACGACGTTGAGAGGCCACATCTTGCATTGTGGGCCTCGTTCGTTCGTTTGTGCCAAATCGATGCAAGCGCATTGCGATTCAAGATGAACGAGAACTAGCTAAGAATGAAGCAACTGCTGCCTGGCAAAATCGCAATAAAACAGTAACGTCATGAGAAAAATACGTCAAAGAGAAGATCTCGCTTAAGAAGCCTAATGGTGAGGGGCGGGGGAAACTTGAACAAACGAGCAAGCTGGCATCAAATGAAAAGGCGTTTGTTGTAGAGATAAAAAATTGCCTGCTTGAGCAAATAAAGTGAATTACTAAGTGAGTTCTAGAGAAAGGGAAAGAAAAAAATACCGAACTAGAATGTACGAACTAGTGTTGGTGTGTCGAATCAGATTGAATCAAATTCTCGACTGCTATTGATTGTTAGGTCTGCTCGCATGCTCTAATGTAGTGTGATCCATGAATGTTTTGGCTTTGTTGTTGCTGGCAAATGTTCTGGCTGGTCAGCAACAATAGTCAGCATTGTCATTTCTGGCGTTGACAATGCTACTAGCCAACAGAGATGCTGTGCAATGTGCAATATTCGCACATTGCAACATGTGCTGGTTGACGACAATAGTTGGCTTTCACCGCCAACTACTGTCGTCTTTCTTCTGGAATGTGTCATCGTTGCCACGTGTTGCACACGACCAAACGAGCATTATAAATAAAAACGCGACTACGTGTGATTCCAATCGACTGATTCACGTTCGACTGTGACGAGCGAGCGAGCAAACGAACGAACTGTAGCTCGTCGTTATGAATCGTCGTCATCGTGATCTCCATCTTGGTAGTCGTTTGCAGACCAAACCGCTTTAATGACGGCTCGCTTGTTTGCTCGTGAATGCCACCAGTTGAAATGAACCATTGAACTGATGGGCGAGTTTACTGAGAAAGAAAGATGAACAAACTCGTCAGCGGTTCAAAGGCTGAGGCTTGTGAAGCCAAGGCCAAAGAATTCTCAAATTCCACAGCGCACGAGCAATCGGAGAAACATTCAGGCATTTCAACTGCAGGCGTGCATGGCGAATATCTTTCTCTTGCGAACTTAGACTCACTACAAGTACAATATACAATGTACAATGTACAATGAACTGAAATGCAACAACAACAGCATCACGTGCTCAGCCACGTGTTTCGCTAACGCAACTATTCAATCTCTCGAATTTCAAACGTTGGATTGAATACGTCGGGAACGAGATCCGCATTCACGTGAAGCCCAGTTCGAATGCACGAGAGAGCACGTGCTACTGCTTTGGTTGAATTGTCTTTGGTACAGCTAACTCTACCTTGTTGTTATGGCCGTTGTTGTTGTACGAGGTGAATGAATTGAAACTTTGGTGTACAAAAATTAAAGAGCACCAACGCCGAACAATACAATGCAACTGTTCTGCAATTGTGCAGTGACTTTCTAAACTTGCAGCATTCCAAACTTACAGCGATTCGTTCTTAATTTTCCTTCGATTCATTGCAGAACTTACGGTACGTCAACAATGTTAGCCAAACAAACAGAGGCTACCAATCGCTTATTATCATGATAATAAGCGAGCATTAGCGAATAAGCGGATGAGCACAAACTTGGTGTCGATAAGAATATTTGCTGCAAACAAAACCAGAATCGAGGGACCCACCAATCGAGAGGATTGCTCAATTTGCATTCTAGAACTACAGCTACTCAGTCAGTTGCTTCATGAAGGCTAAACTTGGCCAGACAGCAGACAGCAGACAGAGAGATCTGCTTACGCTCTTTCAAACTGCCTTAGAGTCTGATGTTTGGCCAACCAGACGATCGAAGTGATCAAGTATTGAGATTTATTTGCAAGTTGCAACGTCTAAACTTTCATGCGACCCACTAAACTAATGCACCTTAGCAGAGTAATGCAATTTTGCAAATGAAACAGGTCTGCTGTAAAATCAACTCACAACGCACAACGTGAGCCAGCTAACAGCATACGCTAGCTCGAGTCTAGAATATCATCGTCGTCGTCGTCGTTTGCAAACTGTTATATTCAGCGACTCGACTGTCGGCTCGATTACGATCTTTTCGCTCGCTCGTTCCCTAGTTGATTCGTTTCATTTCATTCCGTTTCATGGTTGCTGTGGCCAACTGAGCAACTCTAATCAGTTGAGTCGTAGTCATCGTCGTTGAAGACTCACAGTTCGTGCCCGAACACAACTTTAGGTTAAGTTCTAGTTACGCTGTGCTATGCTGTGTTGACATAGCAGAGTTGGCCAAAAATTTGTGGCAGCTCAGTTGAAAAGTGCATGTCTATAATGCTAGCAAAAAATGTCACTGCAACAAGGCAATTTTATCGAACAGTAACAGAGAATCTCTCTCTCTCCCCTTCTCTCTGGGGACGATTGCTGCAACAGTTCGACGCATCAATTGAAGCAAGAAATGAGAAGAAGTAGCAGCAAAAAAAGATGACGTCTTATATCGGACTCAGTTGCTGCTATCAGTTTCATTGCTTTGCTTCATTTTGCTTTGTAACATTTGTTGTTAGAGCTAGCGAGACTGATCGTAATCGAGCCAGCCGTCTGTTGGCCTGGCTCTAGCTCTGGTTCTTGGCCTGGCTCAAACAGGCATTAGTAACTCTGGCTGGTTATTGGCCAGTCGGACAAAGTTAGTTTGATGTGGAAGAACGATCAGCTTGCAACTTAGCTCACTAACTTTGTAACGTTTGCTGATTCAGCAGAAGGTGAGCAACACTTTACGCGAGCAAACAAGCAACCAAAGGTTGACCAAATTGAAATCAAATCAACTGAAGTACTTAAAACTGCTCGCCACCATGCCTGCCTTTCTATTCTCTCGAAAAAAAATCGCTTCGTCGGGCTAGCCTTACAACTTGACATCACACAAGAGAATATGTTGTACACATTAATGCAACTCTCATTCGTAGGCCAAATACATGTTCGATAACACACAATACTTGTTGATTACTTTCACTTTGCAGTGTTATTTATCTGTATTCGCGGCCGAATGTTTTTGTAGTAAATGCTGATGAACGTGCAAAGTTTGCACGTGACAGGTTGGTTGAATAAGAACGTGACGAACTTGTTAGCGTGCTGTGAATCCACACAAACACCGCTCTCTTGATGACAGTTTGAGTTTGCGCTGCTGGTTATTGGCACAAGGTGGTGGTGTAAAGGTTCTGCAAACATTTGCATTGGGCCAATTTTACGATAGCCACATTCACTCGCTGCGTCGTCATCAGTTCAGTTTGATTCGGTTCGGTGCGAGTTGGTTCCAGTGGTCATGCTTTATACAATGCTTTGCTTTTTCGGCATCGCAAGGGTCTTCACCGAGTTAACGGCGCTACCAAGGCGGCAACCATCAAAGACTTCATTTGTCGGCTTTACAAAATATTGTACAAGATGTAAACATGGCAAAGTTGTTAGGGCCAACAGTAACAGCATCAGCAACCGTTCACACAGCAACAGCACCATGTGCGTATGGAGCCGATTTATTCAAGCAACTCACAAGCCCCTTTATGCAAATGATGGGACCAAAATCTCAGCAAATCTTCTACAAATTTTTTCGAGGCATTGAATCAAGCATTGTAATCGGTTTGAATTCTCCTCAACTCGAAACATGAGCCCTTTTTGAACGGAGACTGATAAATATTGTGCAACAAGTTTTCGAGCTCGTCTTCTATGGCAGTGTTGCGAGGCATTCGCATCAATTGGACAAATTTTGCAATACGTGCGGAACCTGTTGAGAGAGTTTGATTATGTCAAACCTCATAGCTCATAGCGTTCAAAGTGATTGTAATGGTTGCTGCAAACTCGTATTTTGTTTTTGTTACTGCGGCCCTTATAATTGAGCAGAAAACGATCATTTGAAAGCAACCATTTCTAGCAGCTCGAATGAAATAAACCCATACTGTGATAATGAGCCGACTGGCTAACAAGTAATCTGCTTTTAATTGATTAGCAACAAAATCAGCTCAGATCACATCAGTCCGATTACAAACTGTTTTAGGTTTTTCTCTTCTCGTCTCTCGATATCAACCGATATGGGACATATCATATGGCAAGTTGGGGAACCTTGAATTTTGAACTGGACTCACTCGTTGAAAAATTGAGCTGATTATTACTGAGCAGAGCGGAGCTGAGCTGAGATGATTGTTTGGGAAGAATGTTTGTTGGATAAATTGGCCAAATTGTTGATTATAAAAGAGAGCCAGAGGATAGAAAAAAGTGATGACGAAGTGGGTTATTTCGCATCTCAATATCAAACTAAAACTTACTCTCTCAGTTTTTGCCGAGCAGACTACAGTTTGTTTGGCTGGCTATCTATGTGCGTGAGACAGTCGAAATCAAAAAAGCTGCCTCCCAAACAACAACAACAACAATAGCAACCTGTCGATTTTTTTTCAAGCTTTCTTCGCGCTTTCGGGAATAATAAGTGGAATGAGACAAGCCACCGTCGACAGTTCATCTTGTGATAGTAACAAGCAGCAACGGATAGCAAATGCTAAAGAGCAAAGAGTGAGAGCGAAAGTGAGAGTTGATCAGAATGAGCAAAAGAAAGAAACGAGAAAACCAAATAAAGTGAAAGTTGAAAGAAAGAAACCAAAAATCTCACATTCAAAAGAACACAAGTCAGGTAGGTATTGCAACAAATCTTGTTCTTTCTTTCTTGCTCTCTCGCTCGATCATCTCATGGGCGAAAAAGAAAACGAAAGCGAAAAATAAAATAATTGAGATAGAAAAAGCAAGAGAATGGCGAGCCCAAATTGGAACTCCAGCTTGGTCTCGTAATCCTTGAGTCTTGACTTAGATTTTCACTCTCCTCTTTTCTACTTTCATCTCATCTCATCTCATTTTGTTAGTTTCATATCAATTCTATTCTATTCAGCTCAGTTCAGTGCAATTCGCTCCTTTCGTTCCGTTTGTTCGTGCAAACCACGACTGATCTCTCGTGCCAGTCACTTGGCTGGCACGCACTACTCGCTCGCTAGCTCGCTTGTCGTCATCATTGCCATGGCCAAAGCTCAATTCACTGGCATTTGCCTGCTTCACCTGCTGCTGCTGTTGTCCCTATCGTTGACTTTGGCTACAATAGCAGCTTTAGATTACACTTGAATCCGTGGGCTTACCCACAACAGCAACAGCAATAGCAATAGCAATGGCAGCAGCTTGAATGTTGTTGCAGTTGTTGTTGTTATTACCAACACTTGCTCGATTGCTTGCATGTTGGCTCTTGCATTCATTCATTCACTCGTTGGTTCGCTCTATCGTTCATATCACTCGTATTTACCAGCTCATTCTATTCGTTTTTGAGCTTGAATTTGAATTAGACATTGCAAGCCTTTCACTTTGATCTAAAGCTCGCTCGCTCGTTCATTCGCTCTATCTAACGCCAGTCAGAGTGAGCTTGGCTGCCTAGTTTGGCTTAGCTCGGTTCGACTCAGATTGCCAGTTGCATGGCTGAATATAAATGCGAATGAATGGCTGTAGCTGAACGCAGCTCGCTAGTTAACAATTCAAGGTTACGTCCGCAAACGTGGCTCGCTTGTTGCGTTCGCCGCCTGCCCCCCCCCCCCGCCCGCTCATTCGCTTAGCGGTTCAATTGTTGCCCTTAACATTACATAGTTTTATTTTATCATTGTTGCCTTGGCCTTAACTTATATTTCTGGAAAAGTCCAACAGTTGCCGACTATTGGTACACGCAATCACGATCTCAATCTCAATCGTGTAAAAGCTTAAGCTCAATCTCCAACTTGCGATTGGCCTCTTCGTTTATTTTGCTTACTTTGTTCACTGAAAAGCGAATGAAAAAACCAAAAAAGTGAAATCTCACGTGGCACGTGCTTGCATTGTCAGAACGAACAAGATAATGATTTTGCGGACGCTTCATTGTTGTTTTTTTTCTTATGACTTAACCTCACAAGCGCGCGCGCGCTCTCTCTCTCCGTCCAACCTTCAACTCATAATTTCAATCATATTGCTGCTGTAATCTCATAATTTCTTTCAGAAGAAAGAAATTTTGTTGAGATAGCGTGTGCTGAGCCTTCGTGAATGCGCTAATTATGGCAAACTGGAATTCGCTAAAGGTTTTGGTGCTGTTGCTGTTGCGGTTGTTGTTTTTATTTTGAGTCACACTTTTCGTCGCTGAATAGACAAAACACGTGTAACTATGACCGCAACTACATGCCGACAATCAACAACTACAAGACCTAATAATAATGATAATAACTACGGCAGCAATAGCAATTCATGTTCTCAGAGAAAATATATAATGAACTTGAAAATAGAAGTTGTGCCGATTTCAACATTCCAATAACTAAAGCTCTTGTGCAACAGCTGTAGCTTGACCTTAGCCTCAACGTATCTCACGTTCAATCTTTAGTGGTTGCCACACAATGGCCAGTTGTTTCTAGTTTAATAACTGCATTCAAACGGAGAGAACGGGACGGAGAGTATCGGCCTCAATGAGCACATTGGCACAGCGAGTGTTGGCCTCGAACCAGGCTATTGTCTGTAGATCGTCGACTTGTGACTTTCCTCTTGCTGCCCGATGTGTGTCGATATTGCAAGATAGACAGGCAGCATCTCAGTCGTCTGCTGGCTTGCTTGCAATCCAGTCAGTCGCTCAGTCAGTCAGTCAGTCAGTCAGCCAGCCAGCCAGCTGTTCAATCAACCAACCAGGCAGTCATTCAGCCAGTGAGTAAGTCAACCAAACCAATCCGGCAAGCGAGCGAGCAAGCATCAACCAAGCAGCCAAATAACGAGAAAATAAACATTAACGACGGCGTCACGCACAACCAAAAATTGCAAGCGTGCCACTTGTGTCTGGCCCGGAAAGTTTCTCGTAATTTCCATTGCCAACTTACGTTTGCAAAATTTTGTAACCAACTTTTGCTTCTTTGATTCGTTGGCTGCGATTGCCATGGCAATGATTTTTTCCGGCGTCCAAATCTCAATGTAGACTCCTGAAGGCACCTGTTTTATTATGATGCATTCATAAACGTGACAACTTGGTGCCTTCAATGAACATCGCTTACTTGATCCGTAATTCTCGTTGCCGATAATCTCAATGAGTTTCTGGGGCTGGATTATTCTCAGGTGACCTCACGCAAGACTTGCCTTCAATTTAGATTGAATGAAAAGGCAGGTTTTCTTCTGATATCCTGGCGGCGTTGATTGTCGCATCGGAAGATTCATGCGGAACTACATAATGATTTTAGCCAGCCACTCGATTTGAAGCGGCAGCGAATCGACTTGCTGGGAAGCAAGCAAATGCGTCTGTCACGCATTGAATCGAAACGAGAGTAATTTGTGACGTCAACGACAACAGCAACAACAAGTGAAAGGGTTGTTGTATGCCGCCAAGGTCGGCATATGAGCAAGCCGCCTCTGTGTGTGTGTGTGTGTCTGTGTATGTGCGTGCGTGTGTTTTCAGAACCAAAGAGTACAAAAATAAGTAAAATTGCAACAGCATCAAAGTGTAAACAAAGCTCGCTCAAATATGCAAATAGTGGTCGGCGTCAATAGTGACTGTTGGCTACTGTCCTCGTCTTTGTCATAAACAAGAAGACTATGTCGGAGTGTGCAATTTACATGCATTGCCATTCAAACATGCACGATTTTCAGTGTTCACTTTCGTGTTGTTGTTGTTACCAAGAGTCACCTGTTGAATATTCTGCGAAATTTCAACAATGTCCATATGTAATTGCAGCCTTCTGATTGGTTGTCTCATCTCGAGGCCACGAGCCTCTGAGTGGTTGTGAGCTGTCGAACATGAAACGATGCTCTAATGGGCATCGACAGACAGATTCTAACAAGCACGATTGTTGAATTTCTCTTCATTTGAATGTGGATATAGAAATTTCTCTAAAGGAAATCTTTTGCGAATCTTCTCAAACAAAAATGGCCATTGAGCGCTATTTTACCGAACAAGAGTCACATGTGAGCCAGAGAACGAACGAATAAATGCCAAGCAGACGAAGGATTAGGATTAGGCTTTTCCTATGAGGTTTAAATAAAATGGATTTGCATTTGAAGCATGAAAGTTTTATCTATGTTCATGTGCTTATTGGCCTCTCAATAGTGAACTGGCAGTTGAGCTCATGCTAAGATGAACGGCTAACGCCTACGTTTTGATTCGATATCGTGTTGTGAGCCAAGATTATTGCAACCAAAAGCGACAAGCAAAGATTGCCTGAAAGTGTAGCGAGTACTCGTCGTCGTCGTCGTCGTCGTCGTCTCTCTCTCTCTCTCTCTCTCTGATCTTACAGACGACACAAGTTGACTGTGAGTGTAGTCCGTGAGTGCACCGCAGTTGTGAGAGCAGAGGAGAGGCCAGCTTGATTCATGCTGGCCTGACAGATTCAATTCGGAGGAGCCATTTCCGTGATTCCTGCCATCGATCGATCGAATGAAGAAACTGGTCGTCGACGACAAGTATCATTTCGCAATGATACTTGTCCTCACCAAATGTTGCTGCTGTTGTTGTTGAATGAGCAATCTTTGCAATTGTGCCGCCAAAAAGCACAACAAATTGCGCAAACTCTCATTAAGTTAGTTGTTGTCAACAGGCAACGAACAAATGAGTAAGTTGCTGAATTGACCACAGTAGTAAGTACAAGCGAACAAGCGTGAGCAACCGAAGAGAAAAAAAACTAACTGCACCCGTAATTCACACACTCATCGAATGTGCTTGTCCGTTCGTCTGATCATTCGTTCGTTCGTTCGTCTGGCTGTCTAACAAGCTCTCTTTACTGGCCCTGTAATTTGGCCGCCGACCGGCTCACTGATGTACTGTGTGTCTATCGAAATGTTCCAAGCTTTAGTTTGACTGTTCGATGTTGTTGTCACAAACAACGACAACAACAAGTGGCCAATAGCGAATGCTGCTTTTTGCTGCTGCTGCTGCCACTTCTTCCACTTTCTCGTCTCGAAACTTTGAAACTTGTTTTTGTTGTTGTCGCTCTGACTGCAATGCTCTCTATCTCCATCTCTTTCTTTGGCTTGCTGCTTTTCTATTGGCGCTTTTCTTGCTTTAGTGCCCGCCAAAATTACTTGCCAATTGCTATTGCAGCACAAGCACTCAGGCCAGCAGCAACAACATCCATCATTCTTTTGATCATTAGTCTAGAAACTGTCAGTGGCAGCTATTCGCTTTCAATTCGTCCCATTACATAGTATGGTGGAAATGGGGGAAAATGGTAATGCTAGTAAAGTAGTGTGATGTTTGAAGTAGCTAACAGCTCAGTAAGCGCCATCTAGTGTTGTCGAATGTTTACATACGCCGTTGTCGATCGCCGCGAACAGAGCGCCATCTATGGGCATCCGTTGCTGGTGCTGGCTTCTCTGTGAGATCTGCCAGTTGGACTCTCACACGTTAACTGGCACACCTGTACGCACACACAGTCGCAGGTACGTATCAACATGGTACGTAGTTTGCACAGCATAGTAGTTTGGGAAGCATACACATTATAGACTCTACTGTGTGCACTATAAAGCACGGCGATGTTATTTATAGGAAGCGACACATCATACCATAAGTGTCGCGCTATCGCGTTATCTAACTGGTAATAAAGCTACTGACTGATATTATTTCAAATGAGAGAGTATGTATGTTTATTATGATGTTACTCGTACTGGGAGAATTCAACAATACAACGTTTCAGGGATGAACACGTTGTATTTGTATGATTCTTAAAAGATGCAAATCATCAAACAACAGCGTGTCGTTACCGGACGCGTTGTTGTTAAAAGCTTCTTGCAATAGGGAAAGCAACGCAAGAAGCATTGTTGCTAGCAATGCTTAAGCGTGCCTGCGACAATAAGAATCGATAGAAATGAGACCTTTTTTGAGGCAATTAAATCAGTCAGTGAGCCAGTCAATGTGTTTAACTGTGTGCAATAAACTGAATATTTATGATTTATTATTACACAGTATTATTTATGTCTGTATGCTCAGTGAATTATCATAACACTATGTAAACTGTCCATTTTATACATGAAACATTAATTTGCAAACATTTTGTGCCTCAAGATCGATCGATTGACTTTCTCTTCTCCTTTTTCTCTTCTCGCAATTTCTCGAACGAATCTCTCAATTCGTTAGTATAACTCTACCGAGTTATATCCGTAATATTCGTTCGATAAATTAGTGATGAACGGGCAATCAGTCAGTCTTTCGTTTTGAACAGAACATTATGAAGAGAGTATAGAAAATGAAGGAGATTGTTATGGCGAATAGTGCGTACATGAACATGTTGAAATCGGGTGACCGATAACGGTTCTTGCGCAACCACTCGAGCACTTTTTCCTCTCTCATCAGGTCGCCGCGATAAATTGAGGGGAACTTTTTGCGGAAATACACCAGCTGAATGCGGATGAATAGAATGTGTGAGATTAAAGTTAGTTCAAGAAGAGAAGATAAGATAAGATGGTGAGAGTTTCAAAGGGTCAGAAAGGGGCTTACGGTCGGGAAATGTGCGATGCCGTATTTTTTCGCACAATTTGAGTCACGAATCTTGACGAACATTATGTCGAGATCGTCGGCCAAACCATCGATTCGTTCGAGCTCGTGCAGTACACGCTCGCATTTGTCACAATTTTTCTCGTAAAACAACACAGCAATGTAGTCGTAAGTGTCGAGCATTCGTGACAGCAGCCGGCTGTTGACCTCTTCGATTTCGTCGGGTATCTCGAACGCGTCGGCCGACGTGAGCCATCGCAGCACGGCCTCCTCGTCTAGCAGATCGCCGTCATAATAGGACGGCGTTTGTTTGCGGAAATACACCAGCGACGGGAAACGTTTGACGCGCCATTTGCGTGCCGCCTGCGCGTCACTCGTTTTCACGAAATCGATGCCACTCAAATCAACCGATTCGTCGATTTTTTCGAGCTCGGCAATGATCTCGTCGCATTGTTTGCATTCCTCTTGGTCGGTGTAGAAGAGGACCGCCAAGAAGGGCGACGAATCGATCAGTTTGTCGAGCATGACGCCGTTGACTTTCTCGATTTCGTCGTCGATGTCACGCGCCGAGTCGCCGGTCAACCACTCAAGAATGTCCTCTTCGTCTTTCATGTCGCCCTCGTAGATGAGCGGATTGCCATTGCGAAAGTACACGAGCGCCGGGAACGTCTTGATTCCGTAGCGTCTGGCCAGCGCAATATCTTGTATCTTGACCATTTGTATTCCAAACAAATCTAGCTCCGAATCAATGCGTTCCAACGCCTCAATTGTGCTTACACACGATTTACAGTTTTGCTTGTAGAAAAGTACGCACAAGTATTCGTTGCTTTCGATGAGTTGTTCCAATATTTGTCGATTCACTTCTTCGATGGTGTCCTGTTGTGCTTGCTCAATGAGCCAATTCAACACTTGCTCGCGTCGATACAACTCGCCGCGATAAATGTTGGGCGTTCGGTGGCCCTCAAAATAGACTAACGTTGGCAAAGTGTCTAAGCCCAATTCGCGCGCTATCATTTTGTCGTTGGTGCGCACAAATTCCACCGCATCAAGCTCCTTATGTGCGGCCGCTGCAATGCTCGACAGAGTCTCAATAGCCGTGGCACACAGTTGCTCACACTTGTTGCCTGATTGCACCAGCACAGCAACATGTGCAACATGGTCATGGTCATCTGCACCACCTTGAATTTTGTTACGAATCTCTGCACCGGACACGAGCTCAACTTCGAGGTCATTCTTTTTACTGCTACCTGTTGTGACCTTCTTTGCTGCTTTGCTGTTGCTGTTGCTGCTTGAAGCTGATTTGGACGCCGTTGTTCCCTGACGTGCTTGCTGTGATTTGAGCAACCAATCAAGTATTTCGGCGCTGTCTTGCATGTTGCCCGTGTAACGGAACAACTCGTGGTCGTCGTTGTCGTCGTCGCCGTCGTCGTTGGCAAACAGCACGAGCGCAGGCAAATGTTTCACATTGTACTTGCGTGCCAGCTCAATGCTGTTCACTTTGACGAAACGAATTCCGGCTGCGCTCGCCTCGTCGTCGAGCTCTTCCATTGCTTCGAGCACTTTATCACACTGTTTGCACGCACGCTTTGAGCTGTAGAACAGCACCGACAGGTAACGTGTGTCGGCCAAAAACTTGCCAAACATTCGCTCGTTCACCAGCTCAATCGAGTGTCCGCTCTCCAAATTCTCTGGCTCGGTTAGCCACTCGAGCAACGTCGAGCGTATGCTCGATGCCGACGACAAATCGCCCTCGTACACCAATGGTTCCGTTTGCCTAAACAACACAATGGCCGGAAATTGTTTGATGCTGTAATCGGTGCGCGCCACTTGCTCGTCGTTAATCTTCACCAAATGTATGTCGAATTCGCTCAGATCATCGTCGATCGTTTCGAGCGCTTCCAGTGCCACATCGCTCGCTTTGTGCTGGCTCTTGTAGAAGACGGCCACCACATAGTCAGTGGTTTGTATCATATTATCGAGCAACTCTTTGTTGAGATTCTCGATTGTGTCGTCGGTTTTTTGCTCGATCAACCATTTCAAAACGGCCTCCTCGTCGTCCAACTCTTTACCTGGATAAATGTTGGGCACTTTGTCTCGCTCAAAATACACCAACTGATCGGATCGGCAAGCAATGTTGATGATTGAGAATCGTAGCAAAACAACATAAACACATAATAATTAACATCAGCACATTGAATTTAATTACGTATGTACAGGCCATAATCATTGATTACAAAATGTACTTACGGCCGGTAATTGAGTGCTGTCAAGACCCAACTTATGACGCTTGGCCCATTGCAAGTCTTCACATTTAAGAATCTGCAGACCAATATCGTCGGTGTCATCGTCCTATTTTCGTTCGTTCGTTCGTTCATTCATTAATTAGTTGGATACAGAAATTAATTGCAAGTTAATCGTTCGAGTCAAATATCAATCATTACACACGGTGTACAGAGTGCACTTACAATTCTCTCAAGTTCAATGAGTATTTTCTTTACTTTGGCTTGATTAACTGTCTTGCTGTCATAAAATAATACAGTCAAATAGTCGATGTTGTTGAGCAGAATGTCTAGCATATCGCCCGAAACAAGTTCAATCACATCTTGCTCATTTTCGAGCTCAGCAATGACCCATTTGTAGATTTGATCGGCCGCATCACGAGCGACCAAATTGTTGGAATACACATGTGGGTAACGATGCTTGAAATACACCAACTATTTTATTAGTTTAGTCGTTGTTGTTGTTGTGGTACGATTGTTGAAAGAAAAAGTTAAAGAGTTGATAAGATGAACAAGTCTGATCCGTTAAACGTCTTACTCATCTCACCTCAGGTGCAACTCAGATGATCGACCTTGACTCACCTTCGGCTCAGAGCCTGCCAAACCGAATTGTTTGGCCAGCGAGGCGTCAGCCACACGCACCACATCGACGTCGTGCTTGCCCTCGAGCTCATGGTCGATTTGCTCGAGCGTGGCGAGACTTTTATCGCACGCCTTGCACGCCACACCCTCGGGTTTGACAAACAACGCCAATAAGTGCGCCGATTGTTGCAACATTCGTTCGAACATTTTGCGAGGCACCGTTTCGATGACATTCGGATTGTCGAGCGTTTCCTCGGACAGAACCCAATCGAGCACTTGGTCAACATCACGCAATGAGCCTTTATAAACGAGAGGTTCGCCTTGACGAAATAGAATCAACTGTTGCCGATCATGATGCGTTCATGATTTGACGCCGATGATCGATGAATGTTATCAATGGTGCCAGATGAATGTGTGTTAGCAAGATGTGCAAAATGAAAAGCAAGAGCATATTTGTGGGGAGAGAAAAGTAAGGGGAAAGAAACTTACGGCTGGGAATTTGGTCACCTTAGCTCGCTTCTTGGCGAGCTCAATATCGTCAGTTGTGACGAACAAAATCCCATGTTCGTCGGTGTTGTCGTCCAGAGTTTCGAGTCCTTCGAGTATGTGCTCACAATCTGTTGTGCACGAGTTTGGTGCGTAAAACACCAAAACGTACGGATTCTTTTCAATCAATTTGGTCAGTATTTCTTCCGTAACCTCTTCAATTGTGTCTTCTGATTTCTGATGAACAATCCAATCGAGGACGGACGCTGCCTTATCATAAGGGCCTTCATAAATTGACGGCATTTGATGCTCAAAGTACACCAGCTATATAGAAAGATCAATGACAAATCATCAAGGGTGATTGAAAACGAGTTAGCTACGTTCAATTGTTAGCACTGAATGAATTCTAAACTATCGCCATTCGTTGCCAATCATAATGCTTGCAACACACACACACACACACACACAGTCTTGACACTTCACACAGTAACTTCTCAACTTGCTACTTCTCATTCCAAATTATAGATACTCACCGCAGGAAGTTCGTCGTGTAAACCGAACTCACGCGCCAGCTCGTCACTATCGATTTTAACGAACGAAATACCAAACTCGTCGCAGTCGTCGTCCTACTTGAGAGTGCACACACCAATACCCGGTTCACACAACGATTTTGATTTATTATATTGATTAGCTCATCGACATGTCGAAGAAATTGAATATTGTTGTGAGTATCAAAGGTGAAATGAAATGACTCACAATTGTTTCCAATGAAGTGAGAATTTTCTCTGCTTTGCCGGCTATCTTGGGATCATCTTTGTCGTAAAAGAACGCCAACAAATAATCTTCAGATTCGATGAGTTTTCTAAGCTCATCAGCATCTTTCATTTCCTCAATAACATCGTCGTCGTTGTCATCTTGATCGATCTCATTTGCTTCTTCATCTTCTTCACCTTGCAAATGTCTCGAGGTTTTGTGTGACGCAGCTTGCTGCACTCTACGCTGCTGGTCGTGATTTGAATTCGTTTGAGCTTGAGTTTGTTGTTGCTGTGCTGGTGATTGGGTGGAACGGCGACAATCAATGGTGCCTAAACTCACTAAAACTATCAACATAAATAGAGTCAACAAGGAGCACACAACCCATCGTAGTCGACCATTCGTTCGAACGAATGGCCAGCCCATCGAATGGCCTGGCATGGCCCTTGTTTTGGTCATTGTTGGTGTTCTCTCTCTCTCTCTCTCTCTCTCTCTCTATTGGTGCTGTGTTGGTCACTTGTTGCTTTGCTACTGCTTGTTGTTGTCACACTTGCTGATATTTAGTGTTGCCTATAATAGGCTTTGATGGCTAGAAACAAAGGTTGGAAAGAAAGAGGAGGGAACACAACTGGTCACTGCAGCTCACTCGTGCTAACTCAAGTGCTCAGCTAGTGTGGTGATAGATGGCTCAGAGCCGAACAGCCAGACATTAGGTTCTTGTTTCTTGCTACAGTTGCTGCTTCTACTACAGTTGTTGCGGTTGAGCTTGACTCTTGACTGGAACTCTCGGGCCTCTGACACTTTCACTCAACGCCTGAATAAAACTTTTATCGTCTGAAGCAAGAAGTTGGTTTCTAAATGATATTGATTGATTGTTCTCCCAGTCTGTCAGTATTATGTTTGTTGTCTTGCCTAGCTTCGTCTCTTCACAAGCTTTGTTGGCTAAACGACGACACTCTATTAGCTGACTAGCAACACAAGCGACAACAAAAAAGAATGAGCTGAATGAGCTGAAATTGTCGTGTCGTATCTTGTTGTCTTTTGTTGTTTGATGCTTAATATTTTTGTGCTGACACAATATTTGTGTGTTTATTGTTGCTGTGGAGCATTTGTGGAACAAATAATAATAATAATAAAATGGAGGTTGCCTTTCGAGTCGTGTTGGCCTCTATCGAATGAACTTAGCCTTAGCCAGCTTCAGTCTCAGTCTCGACTTCGGCATTCACTTCAAGAGTAAAGCCTCCTTTGTCCAAAGCAAGCAACGGTTCGACATCTCAAGGAGCTTGGCAAGGAGCTTTTACGTCTGCTCCTCCCACAGCACAGCAAAATGGGCCAGCCAGCCAGCAAGCAAGCAACTCGTAGCGATCAACATAGCATTGGGGAGCAACCAACTCATACGCATGCTGCAGTTAGTGCTACAGCCATACACTGGGCTATGCATGCGGTGTGAGGCTCCTGTTCTTATCATGAGCTGAGCTCTTCTTCGTCTTTTTCTCTACAACTAAACTAAACTCAATTCAATCGTGAGTTGCCATTAGACAGCTTGCACACAGTTTTTGAGCTTGAATGTCAACTGACAGCAACAACTACAGTACCAGCTTGTTTTGTGTTGTTTCTATTTCTATTTCTGTTGCTGCTGTTAGTGTTGGTGAATGAGCTAGAGAAATTGTCGCTGGAGACAAACGCATAAGAGAAGAAGACAAGCAAGCAAGCGAGTGTGTGTCTCCCGCAAAGCATGAAATACGGGCATCGTGAGGGTCGTAATTTTTCACGAAAATCATCGCTCTTAGCTGCTATGGCTCGACTGTTGCACTACACTGTTAGTTTACTACTGTTTTACAATGCTGTTCCTTGATGAACGTTGTTGTTGTCGCTGTTGTTGAGCTCTTGGTGCTGTTGGTGGGTACGGTAATGGTAATGGTGACGGTGATAGTGGTGGCGATGATGATGATGATTGGCGCACGACTGCACTCATTGAGAAAGCGAGACTAGTTTTCGCACTTGATGTTATGTTATCGAACGTTCTTTTTTGCAAACAAAATCCATAAAAATACATGCGCAAAATGTGTGGCCGTCTAGCTGGCTGTCGGTTGCCGGCTGCATTCATCGACGCGCATTGAGCGCTGCATTCGGGCTAGGCCAAGCTAGGCCGCCAAGTCAGGCCAAACAAAACTGAACTACACTACGACTAAAGCTAACCATAAGAAGCTGCATTTGCACCTCTGCAATGTACAGTAAACGTGAAATGTGTAGCGTAGAGCATCTAATAGTGAGCAACACCGACAAGAGAATGGCTAGCGATCTAAGCAACATTCCTCACTCTACCTCATGCACGCTATGCATGGCCTCACAGTGAATGTTCAGCTGCATGGTGGCAGTGATTGCGGGCCTTGCGAATAAGCGCTCACTCCAAAGCCATAGCAGTAGAAGAAGTACAAGAGGAAGAAGAACTAACGTCGAAATGTTCGCAAAATATTCAAGTAAAGATCAGGCTTTGTATTTTATTCGCCGCATTCGGCCCCTTTTGTGTGCCTGCGCACTGATTGCTCGTATATTTCACGTATAATTAGCTGAACTCTCTTCGTTTGGTCCCCACAAAAAGATGAGCGCCACAGACAGACAAGCAGATAGGCAAACGGGCAGGCGGACAGACAAAAGCAGCACAGTTTAGCATACAACGGTTGCAGCAAAAACTGTGAGCCATTCGAACTGCAATTACGATTTTACTATGGGCTCATACTTAGGCTGGCTTGCTTTCTCCCCCTATTGCCCCCCCCCCCCCCATTGACTATACTAGACTTTGTCAGACTTAGAGTATCGTCTTTCAAGTCAACTCATCTCATTGCACTCTGCTTATTGATGCTCGTTCACGAGATACAAGTTCAAGCTTAGCTCACACTGGCAGCTGAACCAAACTAATCTGGCTTGAAATAGCACTAGCCCGATTTCTAAATGTTCAGTCAAGCTCGGGCTTGATAATAATAGATAATCACAATAATCAAGTAATACGTAGATAGAAAGTATCGCTATGCTCACTGACTCTGACTGGCACTTGACACTTTGTGTTCGTCTTTCAATCAATGATAAAAGTGAAGTGGTTGTTGTACACCAAGGTTAGACCTAAACACTGAGTGTCACCTGACCTTGATTCAAATTTCATTGGTATTCGTACGAGAGAACATCGGAGCTGGAATGTAATCAAGAGAACATTTAAGTCAGCCACTAATCGATGAGATTAGTGGCTGTAGATGAGCCTCAGCAGCATCATCTATAGCCAATCAATCAAACGAATTTACGTGAATAATAATGACAACTGATGATCGATTGTCATTAGTCGAGTCAACTGTTGAGATGAGTTGAGAGCAATTCTTGTCGACGTTTGCTTTCATAGAAAAAGAGAGTTCCATCAGAACCATCTCTTCCTGTCTCAACTCAATTGTAGTTGTCAATTCAACTTCAACTTCAGCTTTCATTGATTGTCAAACTGAGCTGAGCTGAACTGAATCCAACTTCGACCGCCTGCCGAGCCGCCTCGGCGACAACTGTCGCCTGCACCCGTCGCTTGCCGGAAGTGCAAGCGAAAGCATCGGGCGTCATGTTTTTGCTGCTCATTGCTAGCTCAGTCTAGCGCGTTTGCTCTTCGGCGCAGTCACAGCAAACGAACATGTGATAGTTTTTGTTGTTGCTGTCTGCCATTACAGTTATTGTGGCTAACATTGAAGTTAACAGCTAGCAGCTAACACTGCAGCTGTGTGTGTGTGTGTGTGTGTGTGTGTGCGTGAATACAGAACAATAAAATTGAATAGAATGAAATAAAATGAAACGAAACGAAACGAAACACGTCTATTGTTCAGATTTTGTTCAGCAAAACAAAGTGTTGACGGGAACAACATTGTTTGCGCACAATCTGCTCGTGCGCTCGTTGCTTCTTTCGCCTGCGCGTTCTATCTGCCGTTCGTTCTTTGACTTGCTTCGTTGTTGTGTTCAGCTCAACACAATTTACCGTTTTTTCTTTCGTTCAGTTTTGTTTTGTTTCATTTTCGAACTGAGCAGCTAGTGAGTTGCGGTGAGCTGCTAGTCGTAACCGATGACAAGCAAAGGCACAAGTCGATACAAGATGCAACAACAATAGACAGTCATCGAGTCGAACGCGAAAGAGCATCTGGTTTTTCCGATTGTTCGCTTGCTTGCTGCTTGAAGTCGTCGTTGTTGTTGTTGCCTCAACTAGCCAACCATTGACTCGACTGAGACTCTGGTGCGCCCGCTGACAGGCCGTGTCGAGTCAGGCACGTGTACGCACACGCACGCACCACGAACTAGCATGCGTCCCGCACACGCTAACAAACTCATGGCCCATGTGTGCATGGCGCATGCGTCACATGCTTGTGCAATTGTTCGTCAGCCGCACACTGACAGTAGCGGCAGCGACAACTACACTAGCTAAACGTGGTGTCGTTGTTCGCGCCGACCCATCGATGTTGTGGGCCAGTCACGAGAAGGATCGCCACACGACAAGCCACACAACATGATAGCAAGCAACACGCGTCACCAATGCATTAGCAATTAATCCACTCGAAATAAGAACTTAAGCCACTCGTCGACGCACCACCAATTGCAACACAGTATCAGCAATACAGAACAATTATCAAGCACAAGTTTAATTGGCAAATTAGCAATTATCGGAAAGCAATTATTGGAAACTTCCACCCTTTCCACACGCACACGCATGCACAAGGGATCAAAACAAGAAGTGTTCGCGATCAGAGACTAGAGACACACGACGAGTTGCGCACGACGATGATGATGAGCAAATTGAGTAGGTGGGCGTGGCTAATGCTGACGCTGGTCGTGCAAAGCATTTGCCGCGTGTCTTTCTTCGATGCCAATGCACGTGGCCACGAATGGCACGCGGTGGTCGCGCTAGATGCACCTGCTGCAGCAGCAGGTGCGTTGAATTTCATTTCTAATTCGCCGCAGCAAGAATCGGGTATCCAGACAACAGTAAGCTCGTCGTCTGCTACTTTAGCACGTGCACTGTATAGCGCGCAACACAGGCCGCATTACGTGCACGCGTCACACCAACATCAGAATGAGAGTGTGGCGCCAGTGGCCATCATCTCGACGCCGACGCCAATGGCGAGAAATATCTACACTGCTGATCGAACTAAGCAACCACAAGAACAAGAACAAGAGCAACAGCAACAGCAACAGCAACAGCAACAGCAACAGCAACATACGAGTGACATCGACCAACACAGCGAGAATGGCGACAGCCAGAACCAGAACAACGACAACGTTAGTGATCACGACACAATGTCATACATGCACGACACTGATGCCAGCATGTCGTCTGTGCTAAATGGCGCTGCCGCAAATCAAGTTCAAGTGGCCGCAGCATCTGGCCAGATTTTTGCAGATTCGCAGCTTCAAGAGGCACCTCGTTTTGTTGTTGTGCCTAAAAGTGCGCACCTGCGAGCGTCAGCTTTGGTGTTGCATCATCATCATCATTCGACGACAGGCGGCGAGACAGCGGCCGATGCATCAGCGGCAGCCAATGATGCGCCGAGCGGCGAGGCTGCGATGTCGAGTGGCCTCATGTCGTCATTGTCAGCCTCGTTGGCGCCCTCGCACGCAACAGGCAACGCAAGCCAGCAACACAACGCCAATCAAGTGATACTCAGATGCAAGGCAGAGCGCGCCCTCAAGGCGTGGTTCGCGTGCGACGCCGAGCCGACGCTGGCACGCGAGCACGAGCAAAAATTCGCCTACTCCGATCCACAAACCGGCGTCACCATGAGCGAAGTGGAGCTGCGCCTCAACGCCAAGACCGTCTACGACTACACGCTCGATCGTAGCAAATCGTCGCTCGATTGTTACTGCTCGGCGTTGGGCACCAAAGCACAGCAGGTGCACACGTCGCGCGTCACTGTCGAGCTGGTTGGCTGGAGCGCGTGGTCCAAGTGGACCGATTGTCGTCCGCTCGTCATTGTTCCCAACAGCTCTGGCAGTACGCATTTGCACGCCCACGCCCACACCCACACCCACGCCCACGCCCACTCGCACTCAAACTCCACCTCCATGACGACGTGCGGCGCTCAAGGTGTACAAGAATATCGGCGCTTCTGTTTCTCACCCGGCTCAGCCTCGTCGGCTCAGCTGCTACCCATCATTCCGTCCCCCACAAACTCCATGTCTTCCCCTTCATCATCATCGTCACCACCGACAGTAGCGTCCAACTCAATAGCGTCACTATGTACAGGCGATGATATCGATTTGCGACCGTGTAAAGTTAACTGTGATCATCACGTCACCGCGTTCAACGTTTCCGGTGCCGCACGCTCAACAACGGCCGGTAAGTTCTCATCATTGTTGCTGTCATCTGAGTTGAAGGCTAACTAGATAGCTAGCTTGAATATGGCCACAATAAGTGATGGCTGTTCACGAATCAACGTTTATTTGCCACGTTCTCTCTCTCTCTCTCTCTCTCTCTTGCTGAGTGGCCAATATCAGATAAATCAGAGGAGAAATAAGGAGGAGCAAAATTTAACGCTGATCATGCGGAAACTTTCACCACTTGCTTGTTTTATTTGTGCCTCATTTTACTACATGTCGCTCTTGTTTTATTACGATTTATTTTAGCGATAGTTTAGTTTCATCTCATTTCATTCCATTTATCGTTCGTTACATTTTATTTTATTCCATTTTGTTCTAGCGTTGACAACATCACAGTCGCGACAAATGCAACAGCGAATCATAAAAGGCTCACATGGCTCACGGGCCTCATAAAAGCCATAAAAGTTAGCGACCGGAAATGAGACCGAGTGTCCATTGGGTTGCTTATTCGTTCCCATTGGCTACGCGCGATTAGTTGGCACGCAAAATAAAAATAATATAAATGCGACACACACACAAATGGAAGAATGGCTATCTCTGTGCTGACCCCACAATGCACACACTTACTACAGCATAACAATAACTAGTGCTAGTGCAACTACAACGAGCTATTGATAACTGCAGCCGTTGAGACGACGACGTAATTGATGACGAGCGGTTTGTGCGCTTGTCATCGCTTGTTGTTTGTTCGTATGTGTCGGCGCTTGTTTTGCTGGTGTCGTTGTTGTTCTCCCACTCCCTCCCTCTCATTCTCATGAGGCCCTCTTTGTGCTTGTGTGTGACTGCGTTTGAGTGTGAGTGCATTGCAAAACTTGACTTGGGGCCAGAGATAAGGGCATTGCTAGCCAATGTTAGTGCCGCCAACATTGCTAGCCATGTTAGCGTCAGTCAATGCTGACTAGTGCTCACTAGTGACATTCAGCCAACTGCCATTGCGTAACTGAGCGGCGATAATTCGATGGCTGTATTACAAACGCACACACACACACACACAATCACATTGACAATACCAACTTTTCGTGGGCGCCGCCTGCTAAATGGGACCGCTCTATATTTACTAAACTAATGTTATATTGTCGTCGTCGTCGTCTCTCTAACTCAGCTAGAGCTAGAGTTGGAGCTCATAGTTGGGCCCTCAATACTGAGCACAGCGTCAGCAAGATGTGTGTGATGTAACACGAGCGAGCAAGGCAACAACTTTTATCATAAAAGTGCCCACTTGGTGCGTCTGTTTTCTTCGATCTCTCTATTTCGCAGCACACATGCACAATTTGATCTCACAATTTCCTTTTGCTGTTGCTGTTGTTGTTGTTGTTGCTGGTGCTGTTCGCTGTTCGCTGTTTTCTGAGACCCATAATTTGTTGGAGATTCCATTTGGAATCTATATATGTAATTGTCGCAAAATTTTTTCTCCAACGATAACTAGAGCTAGAGAGGTGATATCGCTTTGATTTTTGGTCAGGAGGTGTAGTCTGGGGAGCTTAAGAAGTGTATAGTTTTTGGGATCCCTGAGAAAACCGGAAGTTATTTTAACAGGGAGTTTTTTATTTCAAAAATCGTGTTATTACACAAAATCCCCCGCACACTGGGGTAGAGCAATAACAATAAATCTTTTGCCAATTGTTTACGTTATTTTTACAAAGAAATACATCTTTTTGCTCGTTTTGAGGAGTGAAAAAAGTGGCAATAACTAAAGAAACAAAGGCAAAAACACGAAAGTGTGTTACAGTTACTCCAAATGGAATCTCCCTTGCTTTGAAAACACTTCAATGCAGTTTTCGTAATTTAGTTTTGTTCTTGTAGTTGCAGTTGCAGTAATGTTGCGGACGCGCTCGACATGTGCCTATCGTCGTCCGGCATCCTTGTCAGTTTGATAGTTCGCTTGAAGGCGCGTCCATTATTGAGGGATATTTATGCAATATATTCATCGTTCAACTACACTAAGCGTCATTTGTTTACTAGTCATACGGCGTCTGAGCATACACACCAGTAGCCAAGTTCAATCTCTCAACAACTAAAGAATGAGAGATCAAGCGAGCGAGAGGAGCAGCAAAAGATATTATTTCTCAACTTCTTCTTTATTTCATCACTGAAATATTATTATCGCACGTTATCACCTCAGTTCATTCAACGAGTTTGTTCAAACCAACAAACTCGATTATAGCAAGCAACTAAGAAAATAATGCCGCTCCTTTGCACTGTTCGTCGTCCATTTAACTGCAGGAACGCAAACACGGAACTGCTTGCTGGACGTTCACTAATCGAATTAGCGAGCGAAGCAAAGTTAATTGAATTGAGTGTTGCTTGCTTTTGACACAATGCAATGTGATATCAATCAACAATGAATGATTGAGGGGAAAGAATGAGAGTTAAAGTTTAAGAGTTAAACGAAACAACATCAAGTGAGACTAGAACAGCAACACTACAACAGCAATCAAATACACAAGCAATAAGAACAACAATGAGTTCATTTCACAAGTTCAAGTCGATAAATGCAAATGCCGATCACTAAGTTGCCTTTTCTCTTGTTTTTATCATTTAAATGATAGCCACTCCCATAGCAAAGAACAAAGAGCAAACAAAGTGATATTGTAATAACATTTTGTAAGCTTGTTAACGAAAACATCAGCACCGACATCAGCGCACAATTGAGGTGCCGGCATCGGTCATGCATTGAGCAGAGCAGACAGTCGTTGCATGCAAACGACACGCCCAGTCGACGCCGATGATTAGTAGACTGTGGGCTCGCTTTATAGCGCGATATGTAGCTGGTGGTGAATTGATTGCCATTGCGCTGTGCGCTGTATGTTGCGCAATGTTCACGGTGTCTCAATGCTCACGTGAAACAAATCACGACGAAGCTTGCGTGTCTATCTTTGAGTTGAATCGAATCGATTCGATTCAGTTCATTGGCGATGTCGATTAACGACGGACAACAAAGTCACGCTCGTTGCTTGTGCTTGTGCCCGTGCGTCGGTGCGCGTGTATTATGTGCACAATATTTGTAGCAACTCACGACGATCAGCTGCCACGTGCTGCAACTATGGCCGCCTTACACAACAGTTGTACAAGGCGGCCTCTTCTTTTGTGTTATGCTGTTATTCGCCGGACTATTGGCAGACAGCAGCAGCGACACACAGGCACGCGCACGACAAGCACGAGTTACGAGACCACAAACAACGAATGAACGAACGAATGAGCGAGCGAGCAAGCGGGCAAGCGGCAAGCGCGATGAATTGACAAGAAAACAAGACAAGCTAACGCAAAACAAAACAAAGAAGACTTTAGCTCTTGCCGTGTCTTTGTTGTTGCCGTTGTCGTTGCTGTTGTGCGTTCCACGTTGTTCATTGTGCGACGACAACCTGTGAGTTGCGACAACGACGCGTGTGAGTTGTGACTGTTATTGCAGTTGCAGTTGCATCAGTCGACGAGTGATGTCAGGCAACTGTCGTGCTCTTATGTCGTGTGTTGTGTGGTGTTGCGGTCACTCGAGAGTCAAGCACGACAAGCACGACGTCGAGTCGTCGTGCACGTCCAGTTGGCGCGTGTCGCTGACATGGCGCGACAGTCTTATCTTTGTGAGTGCATTCATTTGGTGACTCTTGCAACGTTGCGCAACGACTTGCTCATTGCATCACTCGTATTCCGATTCTCCACTCTTGCCATTGCCATTGCCATTGCAACATTCATGTTGCAGTTGAGTAACGACGCTCGGTGTTGATGTGAGCGACGACGCAAGACAACGGAAGTCGTTGATGTCAAACGCTTGCCACGATGCACAGCAACGCCACACACTCACTGGCACTGGCTCTGGCAGTCGCACTCGCACTAGAAACATCAATCGATGTGTAAGTGTGTTGTTCAAGAAAGCTACAACTGTGTGTGTGCTCGCATTAAAGTGCACTTACAATAAAAGTTTCTCCTTTATTTCGTTCTTTCTTTGTTTAGAGATTCTTTCTCCATTGCAAACACACACACACACACACACACACACACACACACACACACACACACACACA
>JAIFTH010000347.1:0-32847 GCA_019968535.1 Fragariocoptes setiger
CTAACATCGTACACGGTTGTCGAAACATCAGCAATAATAATGGTGCGGCCGCTGCTATTCTCATTCCGAAATCGAACAAACAACACTCTAACGACTACAGATTATTTGCATCCGATTACGAAGGACGCATATTTTGTGTCGAAGACCTTCTGTGTAACACGAACAGATTTTCAGCTCATTTGTTCTTCACCAATCAAACGTCATCGACTGATCGGCCGAAACTTTTGATCAAAATTGATGATAGCAAAATCAATCAATTGGACGTTTACGAGCGTCCCGTCACTCGTTCAAGCTCAAGGTTGAAACAATTTCTATTGATATCGACGAACAAATCATCACTGATATACGATGTCGTATCTGGTCAATTGCGACCTGTTGGACGTAAACAACGGAAAGATGAAGGTTTCTACGGGGCTTGTTTCATGTCAACTGCAGTTTCCCAAGAAGTACAAGATTATTCGGCATACGATCATCGAGGGTCTCTATCCGCTTTAACTCGTATGGGAGTCGTTGGATGCGATTCAACCGAAGATTTAGCAAATCATACAGACACTTTAATCTACGTTGCACGGCCGTCATTTCGTTTGTGGCGAGTCAATATGGAAGGCAATGTTCAATTGACGCATCAATTTGAAACTTCAATTCGTGACACTAAAGTTACACCTATTGTATCAATGAGTAACACTCCGTTGACTGTTCGCGATGGTCAAGTGGAGGAGTCGGACAATACGTCCGATGTCATTGACAATATATTGAATCGACCGAAGCTGGAGCCAAAAGCGGACCACTTTGAGCGGCTCATCACGATGAACAATTCTACGCTGGGACAATGTTTGTTGAGCCACACTCGGGACGAATTGTTTGTCATCAACCCCGATGGTGCTCAATTGGTGGCATGGACCACACAGGATTCGTGTCTTCATAACATTCACGAATTGTGTTATATCGACAACGAGATCTATGTATTTATGCTATCCACTAGGAAGTCCACTAATCAAAGTGCCAATACAATCAAAGTAAAAAGTGATTTGAGTTTCCAAATTAAGCGTATAGTGCTACTGTCACCAACACAGTATGTGCTCGAGTTGCACAGATTGCGTCGTTTCGAGAGTCTTGTGATATTTGTTGAAGCCAACAAAACAACGTTTAAATCTAAAATGGCACTTCCACTGACAGGAGGCCAGCATGTTATTACAACTGAGGGCGGACTCCTGCGCAATGTCCTACTGAATGCTTGGACTCAACTTGATGAAGACACTCGCCACTCTAAATATCCCATATTCGATGAGATTATCTCATTAATATTGGAAGAAAGTCGACAATTCCGTGATGGAATCTTAAGAGCCAAGAAATCACAACTGGGAATATCGAGCTTGAGTATGTTTTCATTGAGCGCAGAGAATTTGGATAGACTATTACACGAACCGTACGCATCGCTCGTATCACTCAATGTTAGTCTTGGTGATTTGCACACCAATCATGTGATTCACTTCAGTCGGGAATCGATGATTGAGCCGCCTTCATTGTTGAGTGCATCACAAAGTCACCAACAACTTTCCACAGTCCAAGATTCTAATCGTGGAGTTCTAGTCCAAACTCAAGATGCCAATCGAAAGAATTTTATGAATAGTTGCCACGATGTTGGTGAAGATCAGAAACAAGAAGAAAAAGTGCACAAAAATGAACAGCCTCAAACTCGAACAGAAGTCAAACGCTTAAATGAGTCTACTAAAGATCTATTGACACTCGTGGAGCGTATTTCTAGTTTTCGTAACGAATCGACACAGCGATTAATTGTTCAGGAGTACGCTTGCCCTCAATGTGGTTGGCCAAGACCCGGAGCAAATCGCAAACACGTATACCGCGACACTGGGGATTCGTCGACTATCGAAGCTAGACTTATCAACAGGCTGGAGGAATTGCTGAGCGGGGATACGATTGAACAAGATCTTCAACAGGATTGCTCAATGATGAAACCTGATGAAATTGCTTTCGCGAATTGTTTGTGGAATCGTTATTTGCGTTTCTTGATCAAGGCCAAACAATACGATAAGTATATCAAGTGCGCAATCATGTTGGATGATATTAAATTATTACGGAATGAGCCTCAAATTATGGCACACCTTTCGAAGGAATCCACAATTCGTCAGATGCTCAGCATGATCGTATCGATGTCTGCCTCATGGCGTCTCAGAGATGACAAACCAATCAATGACGATTGTATCGTGCACCGTTACACCTGCCTCGAATGTAGTAGCGAAATCACGGAGTCACAAGAGTACACCAGGTTTTCTACTGACCATATCATCGACTTCAATCAAATATGTGAGCTTTCTCTCAATTGTATAGGTCCACGGCTAACCGTGAACATTATGTTAGATGAACAATTCGTGCAGTTGCTGGATAATTCATATTTATCTTCTAGATTTTATATTCATGCTATTGAGTTGGCCACTATATCGGCACATCAATCGCCTTTGTTACAAAACAGAATCAAATTGTTAACACGAACGGATTAAGCATGCGCATTACCACTGCAAGATAGCTAAGATTTGACTTAATATAAAAGAAATACAGGCAGTGTATTTTATACTGTAATAACTGATTACTGACAATAATTATTGATTGTTGAAGTATATGTATCACACAATAATAAATAAGATTGTTTAGACAGAATATAAATTTTCCAAACTATCTGGACACACACATACACACAATGATGATTATGATGCAAACACTGTTGTATGGCTGTTGAATGCTCAACAACAATTTTCGTTCGTTGATGTCTAATAAAACTGTTGAGACGACGAATCAGACAAAAAACTAGAAAGAATAAGAAGGAAATGAATAAGAGGAAAAGAACCAAAGTTGAAGTTGAGTTGACAGTTGAGATTTGGACACTTTCTTCCTAAGTGGCAATGTTGAGTTGACATTGGTGCATTGGGCCTTAGAATTGATTGCTTAAACAAGAGTGCAACGAATTTTCTCTCTCCCTCTCGATACCGCTAAAACTAAACGTAGTTCACCGTGACTCAATATTGTCGTCGGATGTCGTTCAACGGTTTTCTTGCAATCGCTGCATGTTTGTTCTGATTTCAACAGAAAAAATCAATGTCCACGTTCGATTCAAAATCGAGCCATGAGTTGTCACTACGACACATTTCGCTATTTACCGGCACAAAAGACATCAACAAGAAAAAAATCCCTTTGGCCGTTAGCGTTAGGCATTGCATTGAACGTCGATTGCGTAACCACCACGCGAATAAACAACCGACGGATATGCTAGCAACTACCAACAACACGCGCAACAGTTAGCAAAAGCAAGAGAATCAACATTATGCTTGTGTGTGTCAACTTGGACAGGGAATGTGCGCGCGTGTATTAAGTGACCGACGATAACAGCGGCGGATATTCAAATTCCGACACGGGCTACGCGAGCAATCCTGACTCCATTTCTAATACATTCGTCGCTTTATGTGCTTGCTGCTGCCGTTGATTTCTGACTGTTGATCTGATAAAATCGAACCTCGAATGTTTCGATGGCCGGCCGCTTGTTAAGAGCCAGCAAAAAGGTGACCAAGTATGGCGTATGGCGCCAAGTTTTCGGTGGTGGCGCCCGAAAACTGTACGTCACGTAACACAATTGTTGCTGCCACGTAACAATGTCCATCGTGTGCGTGCAAAATAAGTTATTATTGTAGGCGGCAGCGATTGCGCCAGCTACAAAGCTGGCCCGAGTGTTTGCGCGCGCTAAAAGTATTATTTGCAGCTGGCTATCGGTCTCTATTACATTGCATTCGTTGCTACAATGAATGACTGGCCGGACGGCGCCACCAGCATTATTGTTGTTGTACTCTCAAAATGCCAGCTATTGGGCAGTCAGCCTGTCGTTTATGCAGTGAACTTGATTCATTGGGCAACGCCCACGCGCGTCCACAAACTGACTGATGTTTGTTAAATCACATGCACAACAAGCGCTTAGTGGCACGCGTGGCGCAAACAATGCGAGCACCAGGCAAACGCTTATCGTCGTGACTACGACGACGAGCACCACTTTCCTTCTGTTGTTCATCGTTTGCATTATGCACAATGCGAGCCATCAATCGTTAGATAGAGTAGATTTTGTGTCATCCACGCGCGCACGTGCACGCACAACACAAAAGCTGGCACGCGACAAGAGGGATCTTACATCAGCTACATCGACTCAATCGATTGAAAATGGTTTTGCTCTATTTTGCACTCTTAGCTACTATCGATTGGTCGACGCACTACCTGTGTAACGGCAATACAAATTGAGACCACAGCACACACTTTGGGCTTCAGCATTCAACGTCGCAGCATGGATGTTCAACGTCGCTCGGGATAATCAATTCGATCGTTTAGATTGATCAAAGTGGTTTTGCTGCTGCTTCTGCATGTTCATTGTGAGTGCGTGCGTGAGTGTGTGTGTTGTCATATACACGGAGAACGATCATCAAAGGCTACTGCTCGTTCAGCGCTGCGCGACAGGCAGCGGCAACAGGCAGCTGCGTCCGCTTTCGTCAGTTGCCCTGGTTTACCTCTGAGTTCAGCGTCGCTATCTCGCACACTCTCTTGCTCGTTCATGTGTGCTTGTTCGCCCGCTCGTGAGTTACGCCACACAGACTGGGCTGAATGAACGCACACGCACACACAGCGAACATTCGCTCTCAGCGTAAGCGTAGTATGAATCAACAGCGCCAGCGAGAGTGAGTGTGCTTGCTTCTGCACGCGTTTGTGTGCGCTTCTGACCGTGTTTGTGATGGCGGTACATGACACATTCAGCGCACGCAAAACTTGGTACACATACACACATATGAGCTGGCTCATGATTTCGCAATGTTTCGCGCGACTCAGACTCAGACCCTTTCTTGTTCGTTCGTTCGATTCACTCTGGTTCGCCTGAGTTTGCACTAGAACCATAGAACAAACGGAAGAATGAATGAATGAATGAAAGTTCCGCAACACATTGTACGTGGAGCGCAATTACTTGGATTCGCGCGCGCGACTTTTATCATACGTGCGCGTACACACGACGACAACGGCATTATGCACGACACGATTCGCCTCACAGCTCAAAGTCGTACGAACGAATCAAACATTGTTATGAGTGTGGCACGCACCATAGCTTAGTCTGTATGTCGGCGCAATGTTTCACTGGAGAGTTCGTGTGTGCGTGTGGGGCCGGCGCACACGATACGTAGCAGGCGTTACGTTTGTCAAAGTTTCAACGATGAGCAACGTCGTTACAACGAATATGCGCCGAATATAAGAAAGAAATGAACAGTAGAGAGAAGGGCAAAGAATTCGCATCTAGCGAACGTTGGCAACTTCAGTTCGACGCAACTCATACGCCATTGCTAACACGTTACCGATTGTACAGCCGTTGGTTATCGAGAGAACGACCAACGTACAAATATATATTAGAGCGTCGTGGCCAACAGACAGTCAGTCGTATCGCGGACTCCGGAGAGCGCGATGGCGACTCTGTTGCGTGTCACCTACAATAACATATAGTGATGTTACGTAAAGTCGTCCAGGGAATAATGTAACACTGCAATCGACCAAATTTATTGATCAATACAAGCATCAAAACATCTTGCACGGCCCATTGTGACAGGAAGCTTAATTGGTGAGCGAAGAAACAGCGCATCGTCATTCACAACTCAGTGCGCCAACGACATTTGGCCCAGCGCCAGCATTCAGGCATGTGAAACATCGCATGCATGCACACGGACTGGCTTGCTCACACTGTCAACCCAAGTTCATTCCAACGCGTCAAGACAGCTGCACTCCAGCTTCCAAATTTTAATGTCTAACTTTGATGGAATCAAGACTCACTTTCCTCGCATAGACGAAACAATATTTATGCTCTTGAAGAACACACACACACACACACGCATGCATATACGCACTCACTAACTCAACAAACGTGGCATTACCAACTACAAGTACTTGAAGAGAGCTTTTGAATGCTACAAGCCGAACGCCGATCCTCGTCCCATGTTAGCTTGAGTCAAAACTAAAGCAGTGGGCTCAAGAACCGCACAGGGCCGCCAAAGCTGAGCTGTGTTAGCTCATGTTGGATCGTGACCGGACGTCGTAAGGTTTGTGTGCACACAAACGCACGAGCTCACAATCACGCAGATATTACGTGAGCATTCTCTGTGAGATCGAAACACAAGCACGACGAAGAGCTATGCACACTCCCCACTGAGGCCAAGCGTCACCTCAGAGCTGGTTCTCCAGCATACTAGATAGATTTTTATATTATTTATTAACAATTTAGAACTATCTAGAAAATATTATTATTATCTCAATATATTATTTAATTCGTATTAATATGCAATATTGGTTGTGACGCTCATGGTTGTGAGCTTCCGACGCCAAACGGCTCATCTGAGATCGCCAGTGCCGATCAAGAACGATTCAGAATGAGTCATCATGATCAATACCATCATGATGAAGATTTTCTCAAATATGCACACCAAAATCAGCATATTGAAGCGTATGTATCTCCGAGTTGGTCGGTAACACCATTGTCACAAACATTGTCAAAAGCGTTAAATCGCACTCATCATCACCATCATCAGCGTTCGTGGAAGCATTCAACGGTGACCAGTAGGTCGCAATATCAGGCGTTTTCACAGGATAATGTTAAGATTGACAGAGTGGCATTGGAATCTCATCAAAAATTTCACGGATTGACCATGAGGCAGGTGCGCTCGATGGCACAGCGTGACAGCTGGAATTGGAATCCATATGACAGTTCAAGTGATTGTCGATTGTTGGATGAAAGTACAGTTCTGTTTCATCCTGTGTTCAGTGAAAGCACCGCCGCTATCAGAGCTGATCGACCGCTCAAACGAGATGGTAGCTTCTACTATTGGGAGGTGAGTTCTTTCATAGCATCCAACTTCTCTACGATACGATATTATTATGTGATTGTTTCCAACTCATTATTGGGCTTCAACTAATCGTACAATTAATACATACCAACATAGGTTACTTTGTTGGAAAAAATCGAAGGCACCAGCATAATGGTCGGTTTGTGTACAATGCATCAATCATTGAGCAAGCGACACTATTGCAATCTGATCGGTCTCGACAATCAGGGCTGGTCATTGTCACATCGTGGACATTTGTGGCACAACGGCATCCATCGACCTTACACGCATTATTACACTGGCAATCGAACTGTCACACTCGGTTTACTGTATGATTCATTGGCCGGCACTCTGACTTATTACGAGAATGACAAATGTCTCGGTATTGCATTTACCGGTTTAAATCGTGTGCGCGACCAATTGTATCCAGTAGTCGGTTCGACAGCTCTCAATACACGAGTTCATCTTGACGGAGCTTACAAAGGCTTCCGAAGTCTGCAAGAAAGGTAAATATTAACTAGAAATGTTGATCTGTGCTCATATCGTTACGTCAAAGTTTGTGGCTGATCTAAAATTGTCTCATCGTCACAGGTGTCGATCGGTGATACGCGAATATTTTCCCCACAGGCGTGATTTATTGCAACAAAAACTTGGTAAACCGTTGATCGATTACTTAGATCAATTGTACACAACCGACTCTTGAGGATACATTTTTGTTTAAGCAATTCCCATAGAATTATCTCTAGGTGCGGGTATTGATTTGCCCGGAAAATTCTTGTCCCCCTGAAACAATCGTGACAAGATGCGTCGGTGTTCATTGAGAACATTGTCGAGCATCAGTTCACTAAGCAAACACAGCAAAGCACTCACATATCTGTTTGAATGTTGACAATTGTTCGACAGTTCCCTAGAGTCGCAATTCTCTTGTGACTCATGAAAGAATTTTAGAACTTAGTCGATGTTCGCGGATTCAACTATATTATTGTACAGCTAGTAAACTAAAGAAAAGAATAGAAACCTCATTTGCAGTGACCAGAGAGTACCAAAATATTATTACCAATGGATAAATATATTCACACGCATGTGAAAACTATATGAATTGATTTAATTGCCAACATCGAAAAGCTTGATGCAAATCATTGTCGGCTACCAACCATGGAGTGAAAATCTAGTCATTTTGGTCATATTGAACGATACTAGTGTCTCATCAAAGTTGTGTGCTTTAAAAAAGAAGAGACTTTTCTCAGACACGACTATTGAACTATGTAGGCCAAACACGCCATATGATTAATAAACAATATATGAACATATATCATTCTACTCAAAAATTAGATAATAGAATAAATTTCCTTCATGATTCGCAAAAGATGCAGTGATGCTAGCAATATCCAATTCAATGTCGCCGCAAATCCAACTCGCCAATGAGAATTACGTTTCCCAATTGCAGGTGCCGACGCCGGCGTCTGGCAGCGCGTTTCAATCGCAGCCGGTGTCGCCTCGACAGAGTCCGGCCCAATTGCTGTCATATCCAGCGGCTGTTGCGGCCCAACAGAGATTTAAAAAACATGATTATATTCATCTAGAGTTGCTCAACCATCACCGACCAATTTCTCAATTTGGTCTTCTTGGAATTTTATTATCTATGCTAAAGGCTACTACTACGAAGTGCTGTTGTTATTAAGTCCCACGGCCTAGTAAAGTAGCTGGCTGGCAATGGAGCCGTGTGAACAGATTCATGATCCACAAGATGCTTCGAGGCCAAAAACAAGACCAACTGATCTCTGGCCGATCTATCTAGTCCGTCACCAATATTAACAGGGTATGCAGTTCGATTGAGATGGAAATAATCATACAATCGTGACATGCATGTTCTGGAATTCACACTGTAACGTCTCAAGTAAGCTTCCTGGTGACTGGCATCGCCTGATAAATAATCGCGAACCAATGTGACGAGTCTGTCCTCGCTCATTAGCACCGGGAATCTGCTTTTTAGCAACTCGATTAACAAATCATTGGCACGATTAGTAGGCATGGAATTTTCAGGGTCCTCTGAGATTATCTCGTCATGTGATCGTCGAATTAATAGTACGGGTCCGTCATAGTGATGCAAGTGACGCACGTTATTAAGATCGAAATACTTTCTGATTGCTGTCTTAGTGATTCGACTGATGACAGTGGGCATTTTTGCAAGGGCTAGAGGTTCGAGATTGTCAAAAGTGGCATCCAATACGACTCCACAAATTTTGGGATAACGCATTGCTGCCCAGCTGGCCGTAAATCCACCAATTGACCAGCCATACATGATTATTTTCTCGGGTGGGAATCCTAGTTTTTCTATGGCAAACTTAACGACTATATCGACGGCAGCCACTTCATTATCAGGATAGGGCAGACCTGACGAGCCGCCGTACCCGGGATGATTCCAACCGAGCACCGAGTAACCGGCCTCAAGTGGTGTAAATATTGTACCGATCTCATAGAAACCACCGTTGCCTTCGCAACCTATCACCAATGTGTCACCATTCGGAGCTGAATCACGGCGATCCACATACATGCAATCAACCGCATGACCAGTGTAAGATTCTAACTTATAACGCATGCCGTTCAAATCTTCGACCAACTTTGCGCGTCCAGATAATATGGCCGAATTCATAATTTTCTGTAACAAACTCAATGTTCCCGGATATACAATACGCCGTCCGAACGTATGCATGGCTATGCTGGCTACCAATTCAATGGGTAAATTGAGTATGGCACTAGTGAACGTCTGGGGCGTGGGCAGTTCGTCGATAGGACAAGCAGGATAAGATCTTTTATATGGGGAGGGTGGATCGCTACGATTGGCCAAACTAGATTTGGTCCACTGATAATCGACGGGCCAAGCCCGAAAATCGAAGTCGTAACGATTGAGAGCACGCTTAGCGGCCGGATCATGAGTTCGTTGGGCTTCTCTGAGGACTTTGCAAAACTGAGTATAACTGGGATTCTGATAGCGACCCAAACCACGCATTAGCATGGCACCGACTAATAAAGAGAATAAGGTGGTCACGACTTTGATTAGTATGAATCCATTTTGGACAGTAATCAAACCCGTTGTTAGAGTTCTTTTGAATAGCATAAAACTGAACATGACTGGCGATGCGTAGATGCCAACGTAGAATGCTGCATTCGTAAGATTGATGATGTATTCGGAAAAAGTCTCCAGCTGATTAGGTTGATAATTGCGATGATTGAAACGTTGCGATAGTGTAGATCGCGTGCTCGTCTCAGTCAATGATCGTCCTGGATTATTGAAGAATGCATATAAGGAAGGTCCTAGGGTGCATCCCAGGAGCGACGAAATGCGGTATGTCATGATTGCGGCTGTTGAATGAAGATGTTGACAACAAGTCACAATAATACTTGATAACCCGTTTAGGGCAACAGTGATTGGTTGCTTCAACGAGCCAAACAACAACCCCACGAAATATTATCCTGTTTTGTTGTCTTCGCCAATGGATCGTCTCGTTAATTGGTTTTATAATTGTGACTTTTTCGGTCGTAAAGCGCACGCGTCAAACGATGCGCTCCTAATTCAAATAAATGAACGAACGGACGTGTTTACCTAATCCGATTGCGGCCCATTCGCAGCGAGAATCTGTAAACGCTCATGTGTGACGTCAGATGAGCTTTTCAATAAATCTGATCGCTCTCGCGTCATCAATAAACATTTGATATTTATTGGAAAAAATTATCTCTAACTGGTTTCCTTGATTGAGCCGTAATCATGACATACCGCATTTCGTCGCTCTTGAGATTCGGTCCAAGACCTTCAATAAATGTAGTCTTCAATGGTCCAGGCCGATCATTGATAAAGAATAACACGCGGTCGACACTATCAGAACGTTTGAACCATCGCAATCATCAACCTAATCAATTGGAGATTCCCGAACACATAACGAATCCTCAGAGTGCAGACTTCCTTGAATCACTTAGACCGCCAATGGGACGGAGCTTTAATCTTGCCGCTTATGTCAATCATTCGGATACTTTGAAAGCTTTGGTGGCTCTGCGAGTTAGTTTGTACGATATTGAAAAGATTGGCATGTCTAATGCACAGTACATCTTAGGTCTGGATTTCCAAAAAGACTGTATCAAACACATACAATTTCTTGTGGACAACGGCCTCAAGCCGGACAACCTTGGACGTTTCATCACGGAAAATCCTCTCATCTTCTCAGTGTCACTTGAGGATCTCGAAATTCGATTAAATTATTTACAATCCAAAGGATTTACGCCTAAAATGATTGCTGTCATACTCAATAAGTCACCATTGTTTTTAACAATGAATACCAAAACTATAGACCATAAGCTTGCCTTGTTAAAGCTAGAATTCGGCCTCAGAGATGACAAGCTGCGTCATATGGTCGTCCGAGATCCTTATTGTGTTCTTCAACCGCATGGTCAATATATAGTGACAAAGTTTGCACTGTTGGAAGAATTTGGTTTCAGAAAATGCGAAATTCATCGTATATTGCCCAGGGTGCCCGAAATATTGGAAATACCACGCTGGGCATTACACAAAACGTTTTCGCTGCTACATCAAGAGATAGGCCTGAGCCACGAAATGATATCACGTTTTCCCAAGCTATTCGTATCGCCACGCAACGATATGCAATCACGTTTTAGGTTCCTGAAAAAACTTAACAGACATCAATTTGATCCACAACAACCGTTGTATGTGCCGCCCAGTGCACTGTACGAGTTAGATGACGAGGAGTTTTGTGAGAAATATGCGAAAACAAGTTATGAAAATTATCGTGCCTTTTTAAAAACAATATAACTCACCTGTGTACGCACCCGGGAAGATACAATTATGTGTTTGTGATTAGCGGCAATATGAGGGCATCATATTTCACGACTCAGCGTTCGCCCGTCCATTTGCGTATCACTCACGTTGATCCCCTCGACGCAAAATGTTCACTCGAAACATGAAAACATTGTTATAATGCCCTCTAACTTGCAACGTTGACCAAAGGAGAAGCCCGTGAGCATTGTTCAAGTTGGAAATTAAGGAGCCCAAGTTATGACGAGCAAGCTGTGGCATAAAAAGTTTGTTGGTTGAAAATTATACTACTGAGCCTCGTAGTCAAAATTTGTCACAATTTTATTTCGTCAGTGACATTTGCATCATCGAATAATGCGGTCTTCAGGCAATACGACTCAACGCGATCGCGTTGACATTAAGCAAGCGTCCGCGCGGCGAATCAGTTGGGCCCAATCAGTTGGAGAGAAGTGAAATTTATGATTATGGTCATGGACCGACAGCACACCAAAATGAAGTTGTTTAGTTGTGATTTTCTCTCTTTTCTTTCAAAACAGAGACTAGACTCTGAATTCTATGACCATCACGTCTGTTCTTACAGAAGTAGCTCTGCTAGAAATGGAAAAGATATCTATATAATGTCTGTTACAACTGAATAAACTCGCCTCACTCACATTAATAATATAAATGTGAACAGGAAAATTTTTCTCAGTGTGTGTCCTGAAAATTTAGTCGCAGTGTGTGTGTGTGTGTGTGTGTGTGTGTGTGTCATGCATTGCACTCTAGCGCTGAATAGATTTTTATGACATCAGACGTCAGATGTGAGGCGCACACACGTGCATCACACGCGATTTATGAGAATGAAACAAGGCACACACGAGAACACAACAAAAGTTTGTAAAGTGGTGAAAGCTTACGTTGTCAGTGTGCTGTGAGTGTGGCTTAAAATAAGGCGTAATCAAATTATTGGCCATTCGTTTACATTAGCGCTCGGCAATGAAATTATCGGACAGTCAGCACTCTCGTTCTGGGGTCGATGTCTAGCTGGCTGGATGGCTCTTTCTTTTATTTATGCTCTTATGTTGACGTCAACGGCAACAGGGCCGGCATTTGCCATCCAAGTGTGTGGGCGAACGCACTTGTGCGCCAGAATTTGTCGTCGCAAGTTCCCAACTTCCGGTCATGTGAACTCTGTATGTTGTGTGTCGAACATTCATTCGAAGATTCGCTTGGAATCTCGGCAAAGAACAAGCTCAAAGACATGTGCTGACGTAAGCTCAAGCCTTGCCTTGATTGATCGATGACAATTGACGAACAAGCCTAAGTCTGAATTCAAGCGACCATTCAAATGTGTTATGACATGAAAATCGTCGGAGCTCAACATCTGGACAATTGAAATACAATGGCGACAGCAGCGCATCAACGATAATCCCCGGGGCGTTGAAATCAAATTTTGTCAGCCACACACACATCAATTGTCCATTTGACGCACACAATATGACACATCACATCGCACCAATTGTTTCCATCAATCGATCTGTGCTTTACATCATCCGTTGTTTGTTTATTTGAGCCCACAATTGTGCACACACAATCGTCGCCTAACCAACCGATCGATAGACTATTGTTCCGAACATCAACATATTGTGCGGCTCTATCGATGTGTGTTATATGCACCCTCGATAGTCATTCGAGCGTGTCCGCCGTCACTGAAAAAAGAAGATTGATCTCACATTAGTAATTTGTCGTTCGTTGATTTGTCGTCGTTATCAATGGAATAGGTTTGTCATGATCATTTTGTGTGTGTGTGTGTGGGCGCGCGCACGCTCTCACGCTTAGCTCGAACCCAATCAAGTGCAAGGCGAGCAGTTGAGCAGTCAACGATCCGCATCGTTTGCCTAAGTAATTTCCTGTTTGTTACGTTGCCTGTGGATATGAATCATCGTCGTTGTCATCATCCACGCGTTGTGAAATCATTGCGGACGACGAGCAGGCCAAGAATGTGCAATTTTGACATGATATTGTTATTGTTGCTGTCGTGTACATATATTGTATGATCGTGTTATCATTGCATCAAGCAATAACACTGCTTTGTGTAGACGACAAAAGGTCGGCATCTGATTGATTTCTGATGAATGTATCGTCGTTATACAATCGATTCTCTGTGTACACGATGTATGCATCGATGGATAGCTAATAACTGACCTCGACGAGCTTATAAACTCACAGCCAGCCAGACAGGCAGTCATTGTTAGCATGAAAATCGCAACACGCATTGCTCGTAGGGTATGCATGGAATCGCACTCACGTGCACATGCACATGCACGTGACACGCACACTCACAGAGGAGTACCATTGAGGCCCTCGGGCTTCTGGAATGAGCAGCTTGCGGCTGCTCTGCTGGTTGGAAGGCGGTAAGCCCTGAGGCCCCCAATAGCATTCGCCTGTAGCTCTTCTTTAGCGTTTCTCGAGCAGATAGAGTCCAACACATAAACGAACAAGAGGGAGAGAGAGAGTGAACAAAGTGATGGCGAAACCGAAATGACGAGGCCTGTATTGTCAGACAGACAGACAGACAGGCAGGCAGGCATGCAGACAGATTCTCACGGTAGCTCACAGTTGTGGCGGCCTCAAAATGGGATTAGCGCACGCGTGCATTGTGTTTAGTCTACTAAGCAACTCTGTATGTCTAGTGAGCATTGACCACTCAGTTAGTATATAAACCACTGGCTAGTAGCGTAGAATCCTATAGAAAAACGCTTGCCGTTTGACACACAGGTTTTGCTCAAAACAAGATCGAGACTCGAACAAGTAGTCTGAAGTGTCGTTGTCGACCTAACAATATTCTAATATCATGTGTGTTTGGTTCAACGAATTGAAGAAATCTTGTTAAAACTTATTGTCAGTAGTCGACAGTCGAAAGATTTGTCAAGAGAAATATCGACCCCAAAAACAAAACTTACGTAGCTTCATTTTTCAACAACTTCAACTATAGATAACTCAAAGCAAAAGAAAACTCAATTATATTGAAAAATGAAAACAACATTGATTATTGTCGCACTGATATCAATTGTCGGCCAATTGACGCTAGCCGACAGCTCCGATCAGCAACAACAGCAGCAACAGCAAGTGCAACAACAATATTCGTCTGAGATTGCCATGGACGAGATGCGTCACGATCCAGCAACGTTGTTGGCACGTCTCGGCAACAGTGCTCGAGGTCCGCCGGTGGCTCTCGTTCTGGGCAATTACAATTTGTCGCCCAGTCAACAGCAACAGCTCTCGTCTCTGGCCAACGGGCAGATTTACTCGTGGCCATTGCACGCTCAGGTGGGCGTTGACGGTGGCGCCACCGCCGCTGGTAGCGCGAACACTGGACTGTACGAGGCCGACTTTGTCAGTGGCCTCATGCGCCAAGGGCGCGCGTACAAGCCCAAGATTATGGCCACCGCGCGCGGTTTCGGCAAGCGCCATCAGACAATCAATTTTGCTGATCTAATGGCGTCTGCCAATCCCACGGTTGTGGCGCATCATGCCGGTCTATCGGGCAACGGAGTCAGGTAAGTTGCTCGCTTTCACTTTCTCCTATTAGCTCCTTGCACCTGTCGACAGTAGGATGGAAATATCCATCGATAAAACCAATTACTTTCAGACATTCTTCTTTCTTTTTCTTTCGATTCACACCAACACGATCATTTCCGTTTCCTCTTTTTATTATCTCACCCATCAACATGGTTTGTTCCCGTTCTTATTGCTATTATTGTTAATGCTATTTGGCACACACACACACACACACTCGCACCAATTGCACTTCGATATTGCACTTTATTGTTAACCATACACACACACGCAAACGTACACTGCACCACCACAACACCACACTTTGCACATAACACCTCGTAATCTTCAATCGCCATCACCACGGAACTCACTCTATATCAATTTGAACTTGATACTCAATTCAATTCGACGCTCAACTTTCAACTTTGAAAATTGGGCTCACAAAATTGATTGAGGACACTGAAACTGAACGCGAACGCGAATGTGAACATGAAACCGTTATTATGGACGCTTGTTGTGAACGACGGCTTTGGCTGTGGTCCACTTGCCATCGTTCTTATACGTTGTTACTATTGCTGTTGATGCTGATAATATGATGTAATCAGTTCAAAATATTCTGAGTGGTTCAATCATGCACTCAATCGTTATCCGTCGTTAGGTAAACACGTCAATTCGAAATACATTGATTACAATGGTACAATATCACACACTCACTTTGACCATCACATTAATGCATGAACAGTCCGCTTGCTAGCTAATTTCGCCTTGCCTTGCCCCGCCTTTTCTTCCTTTTCTTTACATCGTCTTGTTTCGCCTCTTTGTACTTCTATCGCCTGCTTATTGATTCATTAATATAGTTCACTCAATAGTTCTTAGAAGTAATAGTAGTGATGTGACCTTTTACAGTAGCTTAGTTGGTTTCTCAAAACACTCAATGCCTCATCCAATCACAGTTGTAGTCACAAACTGAAGACACTCGATAGATAGCCACGTGTCCAATGATCACTTGCCACGTTGAGACGTCCAAGTGATAGATGTTTGAGGTCGGCCGTCTCGAAATCGATCCATTAGTCGATCCATTAGTTTCATTAAAACTTGCCAGTGCCAACTATCGAACACGAGCTCTCGATGGGTCACAATTGACGCGTATCGGCCATCGACCATATTGATTTCGATGTTGAGATGGTCAACAAAACACATCACACATGATTAGCCTTGTAATCTTAGTACAATTCAATTCAGTTTAGTTTAATTCCGAAAGAGTTCAATCTTATCTCTTGTTCGTTTGTTTAATGCACGTGGCCTCGCCTTCCAACTTCTTGAGACCAATTCAGAAAGTAACTCATGCGAATTAGCTAATTACTTATGCTGGACTATGTTTTGCATTGCTTCGCTTAGCTCGCATTGTGACTGCACACTTCACATGGCTTAGTTTGCATTTCTATGTTCACTAAATCTTAATACCCACTACATCTCTCTTTCTCTCAAACAAATGTCATTTATTGTTTATGATTTGTTGTTGTTGTTCCTACTATTTTCTAACAGGTGATGGACAGATAACCGAGGACGAACGGTATCAGTCATTGTGAATGATCAGACTGCAAAGCATAGATTAAGATACCAAATCGATCGAATTGAGGAACCAGTTTTCTGCTACAAAATGAGACATAACTTACACGTGCACACAGGGGCAACATAATCTTTTCACACACCATACACTGCTTATAATTGGGATCATCTTGAAATATTAGGGCCACGCACACATGAACACGAGTGCGACGAGTATGCCGAGCAAGAACATTTAGCACTTGTTTGTCATTATACATACATCCACATTCCATTAACACGCAAGACTGTCCGGGCGAGCATCTCAATCAAGGCTATGTCGCAATGACAATCACAATGTGAGAAATCAATCGATTAGACGATGGGAAACACAAGAAACTGACCATCAAGTAATCAACCAATAGAACGGACCAACTTTTGAACTTTGGAAAAACAAATAGAACACAGCCACAGCCAACTACAGCCATAGTAATAAGCAGCGGAGAAAGAAAGAGGGAGGGAGAGAGAGAGAGAGAGGGACAGAGCATCGAGAAGAGATTTTTAATTTTTGAACAGCACACACTTTGTTGGAAGCATGTAGTCGTGTTGTAGGGGATCAAATTGTAACGACTTTTATGAAGGACACAAACATGATAAGATTACGCATACATACTTGACGATACACAAGGTTGAGATGCACTGACTCATGTATAGAGAGACGGGTCAATGTGTTGTTCATTAGTGCAACCTATTGGCATATTGGCGTATATTTGCATGTTGAATAACTGACTAGCGAATCATGAAGTATTAATCACAATAAATGAATGAATGAATAAACTATATATTGGCTTGGATTAATGTCGTTTTTCTATTCGGAATCATCGTCAATAGACAATAATCAATGAGCGATGAGTGTATGTGTGGATGACACATGATAGTTCAAGAGATGACACAATTATTATTGCGCGATCGATGATGATGCGTACTGTCCTCGCAGCGCAAACACGGCAATGCTCGGCAATTTTCGTAGCACAATCGTTCGCATTTGTGACGCGAGGCACAATTCATGTAACGATCGCACGGTTGCCGACAAACGTCGTGACTGCGTTCCCTATTGCACTCGGTCAGCAACCGCTTGCATCGATGGTTGCACGGCAAGCTTGAATTGCACACATTGTCATTCACACTGGCCTTTGCCGAGCCGTTCGGTGAATATTCTATGTGTTGTGCTGTGTTGTAAGGAGTCGCGAGCGGCGTGTTGGGGATGCGGCCGCCGTAAGGAGCCGCCGCAGCGATGCTCGATGGACCGACTTCGTACATGTTGGTGGCATAGACTTGCGGATTGTGCGAGATGAGCACGTGTCGCTGTGCAGCAGATGGCACACCGAGCGCTGCTTGTGCCTGATACACTGCGGCACTCACACCGGCCGTGTAACCGAGTGGGACGTAAGCGGGCACCGCCGTCGCTTGGCCATTCGATTTGGCTGTCGATTGAGAGCGACTGGTGCGTGCCTTGCGCTCCTGATACTGGCTAGCACGACTGATATGTGGCGCTTGATAATTTTTTTTGCCGCCACCTGAACTATGATTATTGTTAGCACCTACGTTGCTGGTGTTGGACTTTGTCTGCGATGTCGATCTACTAACTGCTGCTTGACGTTTGTTGCTGCTATTATTATTATTATTATTATTATTATTCTTAATATTATTGTTGTTGTTATTGTTATTGTTAGTGTAGCTGGTAATGAGCGGGATATCGGTCCCAATTGTTTTGATGCGTTGACAATAATCGATCAATTGATTCCATTGGTCGATAGCATCGCTCGCTTTGTCTGCTGCTTTCACTTGTGTCTGTTGCTGAGACGGACTATAGTCGCTCACAATGTAGAGAGCGCGTCGAGCGTGCGAAACGACGCTTCGAATCCACGCTCGTTCGCCATCTTTCGCGCTACACTGATAAAGATTGTGATTGTTGGAGCACCAAACAATCACAATGTCCCATTCGAGGCCGGCGCGATTGTCGATACGACGCGTTACGCACACGTCTAGGCGATCGAGCAAATTCAAGCACTCGATCGCTTGCGATTCGTGGCGCGCCTCACGCACTATGAGGGCAATTGACAGGGCCAAATTGTCGCCGTTCGACGTTCGTTGTTGCTGTTGCTGCTGCTGCTGTATCAATTGCTTACACAACTTTTTGATTTTGTCCAACGAACGCTTGTCGTATTCGGAATCGCTCAATCGTTGGCCTTGACCACCGTTGCCAATGTGAGTGACATAAAAGAGTGACGACATTCCGTTAGGTGGCGCCACATTACACACATTTTTAGCTGGTGGCAAGTGTTCGTTGGGCACAATGCAAGTGCGAAATATTTCATAGATTTGTTTGCACATTCGATGTTGTTGAGTCAACGTACGTTTGGCTTTGAATTGTTCATTGTTGAGCAGGCGCATGAACAGTGAATTGTGAGCCACATTCGCGTGTGAGTCGCCGGCCAACACGAAGTGTTTGACGGAGCTCAGCGTCATACATGACACTAGATGTGCCTCGTCTATTTCCTGGGCATTGTCAATGACGAGGGCACGGGGCGCTGACAACGCGAGCACGTGCGCGTACTTGGCGCTAGCGGTCACGGTGACACCGATGAGCGCGCATTGGCGCAATTGGTCGCGCAATTGGTCGCGCAATTGACTGTCCTGTTGTCGCTCTTGCCAACGTCGTATGTCGGCGTGAGTCTCAACAGTGCTTTGTGCCTTGTGCAGCAGCTGCATCTGCCATTGTTCGCTGTAAAATTTGCTCAATCGATCCAAACACTGGTGCAGCTCAGAGTCACCGTTTGGATGAGCGTTTTTTTCATTTTTATTAGTTTTTTTCTTGCCACTTGTTTGATGGTCCCCAATTTTGACCGATGAGCGCAACGCGCTGACGCTGGTGTGTCCCAGCACAGTGATCAAATTCGCCTCACAGAATGGGGCCAACACAAGCAACAAGTGCTCCAATGCCGTCTTTTTGCTGGCCACCACAACAATTGGACGTTTCTGTTCCTTTCTAAAGTTCGCCTGACACATCAGCAACAACCGAATGAGGTGCACCAAGAGGTGGCTTTTGCCACTACCGGGTGGTCCGTTGACGAGGGACACGTGCGCCGTCAGCGCCTGCTTCAATGCCTCGAATTGATCCTCGTCCAGATCATAATCTTTGCACCACTGATTATTCGCTGATTTCATTTGATGATTTTGTTTTTGATTATTAATCAGGGCAATCATGGATCTGTAACTGAGCTCGAATGCCTGACGACGTTGATTCAGTTGGCCCGCATCGATATCGCTCGTTGTTTCTGCCAGCAAATTTTTCCCCAGTTTGATTCGTAACGTGTCAAATTTGATCGATGTATCGAATCCGACTTTGTTGTCGGCACCATTTGAGCTGCCATTGCAGGTCACCATAATCAGCGGTAGTGCGGGATACAGTGGTGCTTGTCTCGGCGCTATCTTCGAATCAAGAATCGATTTCAAACAAGCGAACGAGTGCTCATACGCTTCGTAAGTCTTGTCAGTGTCGAGCAGACCCACGTACAATGATGCTGTGCTCAACAATGGACCGTCCAGGTGTTGCGCAACCATCAGTTGCGAATTATCCTCTTCTGTTTTGCATCGACACACGAGCGTTGTGAATGTGGCAAAATCATCGTTTGATACACACAACAAACGTTGCATAGGTGAGCCGCCAATCCTGAACGTGTACATCACACCGTCAAGTGTCAGTTCCGATTCGCGCACCTTGAGCGAGGCAATTCTTGCAATTTTCCCATTGCTCACATCTTTCAGTTGTTTGCTGGACATGGAATCACTTTTGTTGTGTCGCAAGAATTTCAAGGCGGCGCGCATGCTGCCTAAAAAATCTTGACGCAACCATTGCGCTTGACATTCGAAATATTCGCACTGACTTGTGTACGTTTTTTTCGACAGATTCAACGAGCTTATCGGAGAGCCTGATTGTAATTCGTCCAATCGAACACTGAGCTTCAATTCTTTTTGATTCCGTTTTTGTTTTTGCGTCGTTTGCTGCGTCTGATTTCTGTCTGCGACAAATATTTCGTCCGTTTCAAACTCCATTTCGCTTGATACCACAGATTCGTCGCTTTGTGGCAACGGCAAACGCTTCGTGTTGGCGTTATTGTTTTCACTCTGTTGCATTGATGATGAATCGGCCATGTCATCACACAAACTCTTGAGTTTCTTGTATGAGGCGTCCGACACGATTGACACTGGATCACTAAGTTCGTTCGTTACTATCTCAATGATTGACTTCAGAGGTAGCACCAGGTGATTTGGCTTCAGCGGCACTCGCATCACTCGTATCACCGATTGAACGTACTGAATGTTCTCACATATGGCAACTGTCACTAATTGGCGCGCGAGATCAAGATCACGAGCAGTGATTTTTTGCTTGAGAATCTTTGAGAATTGTCGACTGAACAACAGCACCAATCGATCAAGATCGTCGAGTTGAGCAAAATAATGAGCGAAGAATTTCTTCTGAAACTCATTGTCTTGCGTTAGCTGAGCAAACAACTGGGCCGGTTTTAAACTGAGTAACGCCTCTATTTGTTTCTTTGTCCATAATTCTCCATCACTCGTTTGAATCCCATAGTCCTGATGTGCACCGACAGAAGCAGCAGTAGCAGCAGCCTTAGCATCGTTATGATTATTCTTGGTTTTACGGCGCCTGTTCCTGTTCTTATTGTTTGTATCCATTTAGAAATCGAATAAGAAATTAGCTGGTAATGATCTTCAGTTTGATTGCTTAAACTTGCCCTTATAAGTGATGATTTGATATCGATATGAATCTTTATGGCTTCGTTTCAGAATATGAAGCAAACAAGTTATTGGCTACAAAGATCAGGATATTATTTTTGTGGGAATCTGTTGAATTTGGAAATTTGTCTTTCATCCTATCTCTTTGCTAATGCTGCAGTGAGATAATAGATCGTATAACAATAATTCACTGCTCGATCTATTATTCTATGTATATCTTATTATTCTATATATATCTTATTATTGCGCGATCGATGATGATGCGTACTGTCCTCGCAGCGCAAACACGGCAATGCTCGGCAATTTTCGTAGCACAATCGTTCGCATTTGTGACGCGAGGCACAATTCATGTAACGATCGCACGGTTGCCGACAAACGTCGTGACTGCGTTCCCTATTGCACTCGGTCAGCAACCGCTTGCATCGATGGTTGCACGGCAAGCTTGAATTGCACACATTGTCATTCACACTGGCCTTTGCCGAGCCGTTCGGTGAATATTCTATGTGTTGTGCTGTGTTGTAAGGAGTCGCGAGCGGCGTGTTGGGGATGCGGCCGCCGTAAGGAGCCGCCGCAGCGATGCTCGATGGACCGACTTCACTGCTACATTGAGTGGTGCAATCATTGCCGATGATGTATTGGACAAGGACACTTTGGGGTCGGAGCGACGTGACTCTTCGACTCCGGTGTGCAGTTGTCTAGCCTTGGGCTGTGTTCGAGTGTCTGTTGATGTCAGTGGATTGCAATAAAACTCCCACATTCGATAATCTTAAACCCGGCCAATAACTAGAGGCAAGTGTAAGCAACATGAGTGTTGCCAATTGCTAAATTTGATTGAGTGTTGCTTGATTGATCAAAATGATTAAATTATGATTATCTTTTTGTCGCGTGGCCATAACAATCGATAGAAACAAACTTTTCGTTGTTTTTGTTGAACAAAATAATGTCTTACTCAAAACATTATTGCTTCTATTGACAAGAGAGTAAGTGGAGAGAGTTTGACTCTGACTATCAATAAGTATTAACTGACTGATGCTGAGTCGACATCCACTACGATTTTGGGTCAATAAACTTGAATCATGCAAAATGTCAAGAGCTAAAATGTTGAAGTGTAGAGTCAAGTGAAGAAAGTGAACTTTGCTGCAATGTTTGTGCTTGCCTAGTACCGCAAACATTGATTTGAGCTAGTGCTACTGAAAGACGGAATTCATAAGCAATCACAGACGACACGGACGAAACAAAACGAAATGAAATGAGACAACGGAACATGGACTCGATGTGATGCTGCTGAGCAAACAAACTTACCATATATGAAATAATATCGCTAACACATTGGAATTTATAAGCAATTCTATTAGTTAGCCAATCTTATGATTGTATGTAAGTTTGTGTGAGGTCCGTGCGGGTATACAAAGCCAATTGTTTAGCTATTGAGATGACAGGTGCATCTCATACTCGCTCACTCAATTACAGGTGCTTCTATCTCATTTTATTGCCTCTATGCTGTGAGTGTGTGTCTCCCGTTGAAATCTCTTGACCTGTTCCGTCAATTGCTGTTTTGTTCAATGAAGTTTTCTTTGTTGAGAAAGTTCTGTGCGAAACTCGTTGAATTGAACAATCCAATGAACACTAACTAGTGTAATTCGGTACAGTACTGAGTGCCACTTGTGTTTCAACTATATTTTGTTTTCAACCATCAATGCGTGTATTTAAACGCCACGAACGTGATTGGTCCATTTTAGTTGCGTCCAGTCAGTCGGCGTAAATTCAGATGATTGTTTCTCTCAATTATCTCTGATATTGTGTGGATTTTATTATGTAAACTTCAAATATATAATAATCCAATTATGCAATTAAAGAGTAAAGAATCCACAAGAGTCGATATGTCATTGTCAAGCAACTCAAGATCTTCGTCAGACAGAGCAACAGCAAGTGCGATAATTCGTCGCGATCATCATCAGCACAAACAACAACAGTCGACGACCCACCAGCGTCGCACCTCGATCAATAAATGGGGCCTAATTTTGTTGTGCATCATTGTGATCGAGCTTGTATTAATCGTCGATCAGGCCGAATCTCTGAAAGCACTAAAAAAGAAGCTGTTATTAAAGAAAATCAAAAAGAAATTCATATTAGGATTGTTGAAGCCTAAAAAGAAGCCATTATTTTTACCTGTGAGTGTTTAATATTTGATGATCTCAATTCTAACGTCATTAGATTATGATATTAATTCTACACTCGATACTAATCAATCATCATGAAATCATTTTATAAAATATCAGATCCCAATACCAATCAAGACGATGCCAACTCATAATAATGCCTACGACGGCAAGTAAGTTTCTCTATTAAGTTTCAGTGAGTAGTGGCCTGTGTTAACTTGACTAATATCACTTGATATCGATCAGCTTTTATCCTCAATCAATGTCGCCCATGGATGCGAATGCCGCAATGAGTCCTATGGATTCTTTCTATGCAGGAGGAAATATGGGAATGAGTGATGCAATGCACTCACAATCGTCTGGAATGTCGCCAACAGGTTTCATGAGCATGGCAGCATCGCCCGGTGATTCGTTAGATACGCCAACGTCGGGAAAGGGAGAATCGTCGGCCAATCACATGCCAATGACTTTGATGACTATGACCAAAATGCCGCCCCCGCAAACAATGACTATGACCATAATCAGCAACACTGACATGCCTAGTGGTCAGAGTGGCAGGCCCAACAATGCCCAAACAATGTCAGCGCCTAATGCAATGATGCTAGCAATGCCCAATTCAATGTCGTCACAATCCAACTCACCGATGGCAATAGCGTTGTCAAATCAATTGCCGTTGCAGGTGCCGGCACCAAACAGCGCGGCTCAATCGCAGCCGGTGTCGCCTCGGCCGAGTCCGGCCCAATTGCTGTCATATCAAGCTGCAGTTGCAGCTCAACAACAGCATGACGATGGCAGCCACGACACATCGGGTAATTTGTATTACAATTCGCCATATCCGGCCCAAAATACTTTACGCAATAACAATAATCGTTGGCTAGATCAGCGTCCTTGGTCACCTGTGCCAGCACCCCGGCCAGCATCTGGACAACTCAATGGCAACAATCAACGACCAACTCAAGCCGGTGTTAATTATGTCGAACAGCACCAGCAACAGCAGTACCCACAACAACAGGCTATGCATGAGTTTGAAGAGTTAGAGCCATTGTCGTTCGATGATCATCGCGAAAATGGCCCACTACAGCAATCGCCTAAGAACAGCAACAATAATCTCAATAACGATAGCCATAGAAAGCAGGGAAATTATCAACAGCAACAGCAACTAAGACAGCCTGCTCTACCATATTACCCACCGCCTAACAATGAACGACTGATATCGATTGATTGTTGAAATCGAAAGTTCTCGCAGAAGAACGAAACGCCACCTGGCGAAGCGAATAGAACGAACATGATCATCACAAATTGAATTGCATTTTAAATCAAGCGCCGTTGTTTCGTGTGTGTCCGTGAATTCGCTCAATGATTTCTTCATCTCGTTCTCACCTCGATTACGATAATAAAAGTCCAGCAGCGCATTTATTACCGTCGCGATCTTTACTCTAATTATTTACTATTGTAAGACTTAATATCAATCAAAAATATTCGTATGAAACCTTTTGCCCTGCACGTTTCTGATCCAAACTAAATTAAATTTGTTTTTATCTATGGTATGGAAGGAACTCCTGAAGAGGATTTGCGCGAACATGAGCGCCTCATACAAGGCGGCGACGAAGGCTCATCGAATTCCAAATCAGCAGACCAATCTGATTCGTCAGATAACGAGGCTAAGGAGAATGGAACTTCAGCATCATCGTCGCCTTCATCAGTCTCCTCTTCTGATGATGAAGCCCCACAGCAGCCTCCTGTAGTTTACGACTTTGACATTATGTTAGCAAAGAAGAAGCAAAAAAATGCGAATAGAAGGCGCAATAGGAACTGTGACCTTATCAATGACAACGACGACAACATCGCCGAAATCATTAATCAAATGAAGGCAGCCGTTGAGGCCGATTTCACCGCTAACAACGAAGGGAGGACAGCCACAAACAAACTCAAACTCTTACCCTTCGTTGTCAGTCAATTACGCAAAGTGGATTTGCGTGATGCTTTCTTGGACTCTGGTGTCCTTAGCGTACTGACTGATTGGCTTACGCCACTACCCGACCGAAGCTTACCTCATCTGCATATTCGCGAAAACGTGCTCAAACTATTGCTTGATTTCAATATATGCGACACCGACAAGATCAGAGCCAGTGGCATCGGCAAGGCTGTCATGTATCTATCTAAGCATCCGAAAGAAGTGAAAGAAAACAAAAAGATTGCACGTCAATTGATCAGTGATTGGGCTCGGCCAATTTTCCAGTTAGATCTCAGCTATGACTCTTTATCAAGAGAAGAGCGTGAGGAGCGTGATTTGGCTCTCATCAAAAATAGGCCCTCAACGAGTAGCGTGTCAAGAGTAACCGATTCAGCAAAAGAACTCAAGCCTGGTGATAAAGGATACGTCCCTCGAGCGCGTGTGCCCGCACCCTCAACCAAAGACTATCTCATTCGTCCCAAGTCCACGATTGAAGTTGAGATAAGCCGGAGACCTGTGAGGCAAGACCCCAGACTTCGCGAGCTGGTCAAGAGAGCACGTCGATAAATGCTGGCTTGTCGCGTTTTACATACCATCACGTGACCTATTGTATTTTCTTTTACAATACACGTGTGTTTGTGTGCTCCTATTCTCATTGTAATTTGTCTGAATGCATTGTTTCATCATTATTTATTTTGTTTGTTTTCATCTAACATGACACACACACACACACACACTGAGTACGTCCAACGGTCACTCAACATTCAACGGTCTGAATAACGGTTTGTTGATTCACTTTGTTTACATTTGATACACCTGACGTCTTACACCTCACACCTCACAACCGAGTGTCTTGTTGTATATGTTGTTGCTGTTTTTCCTCGATAACAATTGCTGTTGTGGTAATAACAGTCAGTTAGTCGGCTGATCTAGAAGATGGACCTGTTAGAGGTTGGAGCTTGAGTGGAGACTGAACTGTCAAACGTTCGCCTGCTTGCCTTTAGTCGGCTTGATAAATGAATAAGTCACACAGTCAACAAGTGAACCTAAAGAGAGCTGTTGGCTCGGTCGGTCACATGTCCTTCGTGGTTCAGGTGACACATGACGAGCTGTAGCCGCTCAACACTGACCCCGCCCGCTTCGCTTGAAGCTCGAAGCTCATTGTAGAGTGTGTTTGTGTGTGACTCATTCACCGATGAGTTCAAGTGTCGTCGTGTTTGTTTGTGTAAATATTTAAAAATTATCTACGTCAAATATTGTAACGAATGCCTGTTTAGCACACATGAACGAACGTTTGACGCAACCACCGCAACCGGACAAACGGACGTTGCGTGCCAGAAAGGATGTTGACGAATGTATGGCACGCAATTGCGACCACAACGACCACAGCAACGAGTGTATTGTCTTTCAAGTTTTGCTCAACTTGAATGCAAGTCTACATTTCAATGATACGATGATACAATTGTTTCTAAAAGGTTGATTTTTTCCAGTTTAATTGCTTCAGCGATAGTGGCCGCTTCATTATGAGCTATATGTTTCAGTGTGCGTGTGTCAATTTTTCGCGTTTGAGCAGCCTCTACTGACATGGAATGTTGCTGCCGTTGTTGTTACCGTTGGTCGTGGTGGTGGTGTTGATGGTGACGTATTTTGTGACGATCGGGTGGCACATTTTATCTGCTTCGAGCTTCTCTGAAACACAGCACGGCACAGTTTATTGTGCGACACAAACGAACACAATTAATTAGCTCTAGATGTCAGACTCTGTGGTGGGTCTCATTGTGCGATAATCATCAATAGATGTCATGCGAACAACGTGTCGTTCTTGTTGTGGATATGGTGATTGTTCTGAAGTATAAGGTTCGATAACGGGTGGAGCATATACAAAATCAGATTGAGCCGCGCGAACATCACCTGTTTCATCGGAGCCATCGCGAGACACGTTGGTCGGCGAATCGTCGCCACCGTCGTTGGTGATATCGACAGAGTTGGTGTCAGCATTGCGCTCTTCGTTTGACGAAGAACTACGATCATTGGGATTGTGTCGTGCAACTCGTGCGATGGCCCGTAAAGCACCCGTGCCTGAGGTTCTTTTGGTTGCTGATTTTAGCTGAGCAGAACGTTGTGGCGTCAATTGATCCAAGCAGATTGGACGAGCTTTTAGTGAGGCGCTTCCTTCAGTAACGCTTTTGTTGTTTTCATCTTTGAATGAATTCTCACCTGACAGCAAATATATGTTTGGCCGAGATGATTTCGAATGTAAATAATGCATTATCAATTTGAAGGCCAGACAGATCACAAAAACTACTGTCACTAATATCATTAGTATGGGTATAATGATCGGTGCTGATGGTGATACTTTGAAGGGAGTCCTGGTCAACAGATCTAAAGCTTGGGCCGATGCCTTGGCCTTGGCCAGTTGTTGTGTATCAAGTGTGATTGTCATGGTTGCGCGGCAGAGAGCTGATTCAGTTGATTAGTGTTAAATGCAATAACACATATATGCTAATGGTAATGATAATATTGATATTGATATTAAAATTGATATTGATAACAATGCCAGCGCGATTGTTATTGCGTTCCGAGATCAAATCCTGATTGTTACTGGGTGTTGTGTTGCGCATACACAAATGCATCCGACAATATCAATAATTGTTATTCCTATCATTGTGGATTTTTGACTTCCGTCCGTAGTGGTTTCACTACTCAATTTGGTCTACTGGGTGCTGCAAGAATTGTAACGCACTCATTGTAACTCAGCACATGCACAAGATCAACCGCTGCACACACAATCTAAAAGGAACGTAATTCGTCTACAACCCTGCAGATAGCCCTAATCTGCAAATAGCCTATCCGCTGTCCCAACAACAAGGATATTCAACGGATAATTCCATTCATTCATCGTCTTTGAACTCATCTAATCCGAGGCCCCAACGTTGATGTTCAGAATGGAGTAATACACGTGATAGCTACTTGCACACGTTAGAGCCTTAAGTTTGGCACGGATGCGTGACAGAGGTGGATTGGAATGACACGATTCTTTAAGAATAGATTTTGGGCCAAGTCTTCAATGACGGTTTCAATCATGACGAATTGTAACTAGAATCTTTGATTGTTGCTGTTGCTGCTAGTTATATAAGTGATGATGTGTTAGCTCTCTATGATAACTATCATTATCATTGTGCCAATAATTGTGATTGATACTGATCAGAATACCAAACTAATCGCGATCATATCATCTGATTGTTATCTATTGCTAGTTCTTCTATTTGAGCTTAAACAGCAGCATTGTATAGCGCTGCACACTCTTATCAAAAAGGTCGTTTCATTCAACAGGTTTCTGATTCTAGTCCGACATGATTATTGAAGTTTATTATTCAATTAGATGATGAATATACTGATCGGTAGCCCCGAATTGTTAAGATGAACATAGTTTTTTTGATTATATTGCTCAGATACACCTTGGTTCAAGTTTCGCTTGAAAATATTATCTCTTACGAAAGATTACCATATTCGTAGTTCCTCAGCATTTTAACCAGAGGACCAGCGACTGTAGTTGACATCAATGAAACAGTCCAGCCTGGGACGACATTCAGACACCATTGGGATATTTCTGTATGCTCTCTCTGTATTCCCTGTCGCGTCTCATTGCCTTTTCTTTTTTCAGCTTATTAAAGTGTTTATGATATCCAGCCACATCGGTATTTTGCCAATTTTTCACCAAAGCGCGATAATTTTTGGGCCAGATAAGTTGCTTCTTGCCTGCGTCAAACTGAGCATCAGCAAGCAGATTGCATAGGAACATTGTGAAAACCAATCTAGGATCTCTGCCCATTAGCCATTCGATCCTGTTAAGAACTATAGTTGAAGTTGTTCGTGTCGGTCGTGTATATGAAACGAGAGCTGAGAACAATAGATGAATGTCTACTTCTCTTTCGATTCTGTAACCGTTCACAGTGTCTATACAAACAATTTTGGCCGGCTTCACACGTTGACACGAGCTCCTCAGAGCTTCACTGAAGTTGACCTATGAAATGTTTTAGCTTACTGACGATAGCTGATCGACTGAATCGACCGAAGGCTTTAATGAAGTTGGCGTTTGTATTTCTTAATATACAATCTTGATCGATCGACTCTCTACCGTATAATAAATTCAACCGATGCTAATGGAAAGATCCACTTTTGAATTGTCAAACACAAAGCAGTGCCGTCGATGTGTCAGTGTCAAAGCACTTGACACTGGCTATGCCTATTATTAGATGTATAATGTAAATTCAGCCTCTCACACTGGAAGCCTTCAAGTGTGTTCATCGGGGGCGATCATTATTGTGCCACAATATTGCCAGCTAGGCTAATTACTTGTCAGTCTGGATAATCATTCTGCTCGCAAATCAGTTGAAACAGTCGAATAAATTGAAATACTAATTCGGACAATTGATATTAGCAGCTGTGACAGACCTTCAATGAGCCCAACTGTTTGTCGTTGCACAGTAATTGTAATGTATTAACGCTCTATGTTACGTATTATCAAGCAAAGTTTTCAAGCAGCCGCGAGACTTGCACGTAATCATACGTTTGCATAATCAAACGGAGTCATATTTCGTGCAAGATCTCGATGTTATCTCGATGAACACACAAAGAGTCTGCTCAGTTTCCTGTGTACTTTGCACATTGTCGCTATCTAATTGTTTCACGAGTGAAGAAAGAAAGAGAGAATGAACGAATGAAACAGCCAGATTGTGTTCCATGCAATATTCTGCTTTAAACACTTTATGTGCATCAGCATAACTTGTACGTTTGGCTTTGTAAGATCACCGCCACCATCAACAGGCAATTTGAATGGCATGCTTAGCGTACTCGATAAAATAATTATAAATGGCACATCATCACGTGACCTATTGTATTTTCTTTTACAATACACGTGTGTTTGTGTGCTCCTATTCTCATTGTAATTTGTCTGAATGCATTGTTTCATCATTATTTATTTTGTTTGTTTTCATCTAACATGACACACACACACACACACACTGAGTACGTCCAACGGTCACTCAACATTCAACGGTCTGAATAACGGTTTGTTGATTCACTTTGTTTACATTTGATACACCTGACGTCTTACACCTCACACCTCACAACCGAGTGTCTTGTTGTATATGTTGTTGCTGTTTTTCCTCGATAACAATTGCTGTTGTGGTAATAACAGTCAGTTAGTCGGCTGATCTAGAAGATGGACCTGTTAGAGGTTGGAGCTTGAGTGGAGACTGAACTGTCAAACGTTCGCCTGCTTGCCTTTAGTCGGCTTGATAAATGAATAAGTCACACAGTCAACAAGTGAACCTAAAGAGAGCTGTTGGCTCGGTCGGTCACATGTCCTTCGTGGTTCAGGTGACACATGACGAGCTGTAGCCGCTCAACACTGACCCCGCCCGCTTCGCTTGAAGCTCGAAGCTCATTGTAGAGTGTGTTTGTGTGTGACTCATTCACCGATGAGTTCAAGTGTCGTCGTGTTTGTTTGTGTAAATATTTAAAAATTATCTACGTCAAATATTGTAACGAATGCCTGTTTAGCACACATGAACGAACGTTTGACGCAACCACCGCAACCGGACAAACGGACGTTGCGTGCCAGAAAGGATGTTGACGAATGTATGGCACGCAATTGCGACCACAACGACCACAGCAACGAGTGTATTGTCTTTCAAGTTTTGCTCAACTTGAATGCAAGTCTACATTTCAATGATACGATGATACAATTGTTTCTAAAAGGTTGATTTTTTCCAGTTTAATTGCTTCAGCGATAGTGGCCGCTTCATTATGAGCTATATGTTTCAGTGTGCGTGTGTCAATTTTTCGCGTTTGAGCAGCCTCTACTGACATGGAATGTTGCTGCCGTTGTTGTTACCGTTGGTCGTGGTGGTGGTGTTGATGGTGACGTATTTTGTGACGATCGGGTGGCACATTTTATCTGCTTCGAGCTTCTCTGAAACACAGCACGGCACAGTTTATTGTGGGAGACACACAAACATACACGCACACACACACACACATTTAACTGTATTCAATTCTTTACTATTCATTTGTATGACGACCTGCAACCTTGCATGCAACAATTGAATGATATTGCTGCTGCTTCTGCTGGCCTAAAGAACGTTTTTAGCATACTTTTGTCACAATCACTTAAGTTAATGCAATATAGCACATGTTGTGTTATCAACTACGATAACAACAACAACAACAACAAACTAAAAACAACAGAAACGTGATCTACTGAAAGAGTTGGGTCAAACTTGTTCTCGACTCGTCGATCTTCTTCATAACGAATGTCGACCAACATCAATTGAATTTCCAATCAATCGATACGACAACTAATTAATCAATCAGAGCTATCAATGATTGATGGCTTCAATACAATATTGGCATATCATTTACATCGAGCACCAAGCCAAACAAGTTTTACCCTGAAGCATAGATAGATAAGATTAGTTTTATTTGAACAACGCAACGTGTTCAACTACTGTTGCTTACAATCGACAAATTCCACACAGCAGCGTAATATTATTATTATTATTATTATAATTAATGAATGCAATCAATCATCGATCACACAGACAAGAGCACTAGCTATAAGGTAACTGACTGATTGTCATAGACAGCTGCAAATGTTCGCGAGTCGAGATCTTTTACAATCGATATTGTGCTCAATAGAATTTTGTCAGTAATGAAGCACAACTTTCTGTAACAGTCAAACAAATTTGACATTCGACATAGTTACGCACATACATACAATATTACTGCTACACAATATGTCTGCCTACTTTGTATCCTCGGTTTGGCCGTGAGTTTTATGTCGTCGTATTGTTGACGATGAAACAACACAAGTTTATCTCGAAACAAAGACAAAAGCAATCATCATCTGTAGACTTGCGTAAGAAATCATTGCACGATCAAGAAGAAATTGTTTACACTTGTCGTTTTCGTGATCATCATTATCATCGAAGTTCCAATATCAATTAACACATGGTCAACACAGCTTGAGATGACCATGACAACAAGAATCACCAATGCGAGAAACAAAGAATCGAGTCATCGAATCAGCAGCAACAA
>JAIFTH010000348.1:0-32747 GCA_019968535.1 Fragariocoptes setiger
TGACTGCCAGTCGCATTCAACAGCTCACAGCTGAAAAATTGAGCTGTGAACGACACTCGTCTCATCACAGCTCACGACTGGCAGCTGAGCAAAATCAACACATTCACCATCACTATGCGCTGCTGTTAGTGGTGCACCGTCACAGGTTCACTTTCATCGAAGATGTGTGTGCAGAGCACATTCTCAGCTGACTACGGACACGCCTTGTGTGTTGCCGCAAAGAAAAAAAAATCCGCCTCGAATTTGATCGGCTTAAGCATCCATTTATCCAAATTGTTAGAAAAAATGTGGCCCAAAGAGCACATTGAACGCCTCATAGATATTATCGGCAATTCTTTCAACGATTCGCGCTTTAGCGATTTGCAAATTAAGCTCAAAGATGAGGACACGTTGAATTGCCACAAGATTGTTCTGTCTGCGCGAAGTGAGGTCTGGTACGCGCAATTGAACGGTACCACCAACAGCTCTGAATTAGATTATAGCGATATCGATGCAGCTGTGGTAACAGCAATAATTAAATGGGCCTACACAAATTCCATTGATTTCCAGAATCGATCGCACGATGAAAGTTTCGTGTTTGGTGTCATGAAATTTGCCCGTAAACTCAAGCTAACCGATCTAGTTACACAATGCGAGCGTTCCCTTCTATCAATGGCACCCGACGTTGGACTCGATCGGGTCGCGCGAATGTTAATGGAGGGCCAGGGCAATATGAACATCAAAAACGATGCCGGTTACACATTGTTACATTTAGCCATCATGAGCGGCGATCAACGCGGAGCAACATTCTTATTGAACAGTAATGTCGATGTCAATATTAGGACACCGACCAACCAAACCTGCTTGGAGTTAGCTATACGTCATCGTTTGCCACAAATCGTACGTTTGATATGTCAGAAAGATTATGATCTTAAGAATACGCGCTGCTCTAACGGTGATCCGCCCATTTGGTTGGCCTTATCGAACCGAGACGAAAACATTGCCTCAATATTGGTTGAATACAATTGCGAAACCGATTTTTGGGACGAAGTGCCGTCCAAGTATCGCCAGAACTTATTGCACAGAGCTTTGGATCAAAATGATGAATTGACAGCTTGTTTCTTGATTCGTAGCGGTTGCGAATGCAACAGTCCACGACTACCTTTGGCCGATGGTACCGGCGACGAGGAAGCATTCGATGGTCAGACTCCGTTACATTTGGCTTGCGCTTGGGGATTGGAAGCTGTCGTTCAAACTCTGCTCGAACATCACGCCGATCTCAACGCTCAAGATGCCGAGGGTCGTACACCTCTTCACGTGGCAATTATTAACCAGAACTCAGCTATCACTTCTTTGTTGGTAGCACAGCCACAATTGGATTTGAAATTGCGGGACAAATATGGCCAGAGTGCATTTGCCACAGCCATGTTCTCCAAGAACAACAATGCAGCCGAAATTATTTTAGGGCGTGAGCCTCATGCGGCCGAAAAGTTTGACCCCAAGGGTAGAACATTCTTACATTTGGCTATACAAAAAAACGACCTTGAAAGCGTACTATTCTTATTGAGTGTTCACGTTAACATACATTCCCGAGTTCAAGATTCGTCTAAATTGACACCGTTACATTTAGCTGTCGAAGTGGGCTCAGAAATGATTGTCAGAAATCTACTGTTGGCAGGTGCCAACATAAACGATTTAACCGTCCAGAATCAAACCGCCTTGCACATAGCCGCCGCCAAAGATCATCACTTAATATGTAAAATTCTCATTGAGAATAACATAAACTATGATGCTCTTGATATAGACCAAAATAACGCATTACATTTGGCGTGCCAAAATGGAAATTTGGCTTCGTGTCGTGTTCTGCTCACTGATTCAGGTATAAGTGCTGAGGCTTGCAATCTAAGAGGCCGTACACCGGTACATCTATTAGCATTGCATGCTAAAGAAAACGCGGCTGCAATATTTGAGCTATTCATCACGAGTATGCCAGAATATCCTATCAATACTCAAGGTAAATTAGACACCACTTTTATAAGCTTTCTCGCTTGCTACTCCCTAAAGTATTTAGCTTATATTGACCTTTCTACCTTTCTTTCGTTCTTATATGATCACCCAGATGCGGAAGGTGATACGGCTTTACTGATGGCATACAAGAATGGAAACGCAAACTTATGCCGGGCCCTCATAAGGAGTCGTGCCTGTCTGGCTACGACCAATCGCTTGGGGATCAACATCTTTAATGCTCAAGTGGCCTCAAAGAATCTGCTTTATCGGTTGCTCGACTATTTGCCCCAAGAGCCACCGTGGACTGATGGCGATTCGTGTCTTGAGTGCAATGCCAAGTTTAGTATTACAACTCGTAAGCATCACTGTCGACATTGTGGCAGAGTGTTGTGTGCCAAATGTAGTCCGAAAGAGATGCCTATAACCAAGTTTAGCTCATCGCAAAATTCAGAACGAAGCTCACACAAAGTTCAGGCAGTACGTGTATGTGGCATATGTTACGACGTATTAAGTTATGGTGATTCGCATGCAACTTGAGCAACACCTCGCCAAAAGTGATGTCCATCAATAACCAATTCCACCATGTGTTTCTGCTTGTTGTTACATCTAAGAAGCAAATAAGCCTGCAAAACATCCCCAAATCATTACCACCCAATCAATAGCTGTAATGTATCAACTTGAGAATCTTGTCAACTTGTTGGGGATTCTGTCTGTAAAACAGTAATAATATTGAAAATATTTATCGGTTAGAAAAGTTGTTCAACATTAATTCATCTTTTAGGCAGCATGTGGACGAATATTGCTGGATTTTGAAGTTAGCTGAGTATTCTTGTCATATATATTGCGCGTTGGCATGGAATGTGATTGTTTCTCAAGTCTCAGCATCAACATGAATGGTATGAACAATAATGCAGCTCCAATGCAGTAGGTCATTGTTGAACCTAGCACCCAAAAACAGACAGACGCAATGCTTGGCCCAATAGTTCGAGCCAGTGAACCGATTGATCTAAATATACCTAACGTGACGCCTTTGTGATTTTCATGACAGTGAGACGATGCTCTCGAAGTAAGGCATGGCACGACCACTGCTGATGAGACAGCGTAAAATAATAGAGACAGATAAATGTGTGCAACACTTGTTGATAGTCCCATCAAGATGAAAGATGGTATGATGAGAAACAGGCCGGCCGTAGCTATGGTACCCTCCTTGCCAGGTTTCATGCGTCGAATGTATCCACCTTGAAGACAGGCCATGATCAGTCCCGAGAATAGGTACAGCTTTCCTTGCTCCATGCTTGAAAAATTGAACCTGGAGTGGGTCAAGAAAGTAAGTGTGAACTCAAGCCCAGAATACAGCATGAGATACATGAAATAGATGAATCCTAGTCTCCGTAATATGGTGATATCAAGTACAGACGAACGTTTTTCTACCAATTTGAATGAAAACAATGACCATGGGCTCACATAATCTATTATGCTACTTTGAGGCGACTTTGTTTTCTTATCACCGATGGGCGTTGTTACGTTACGCCGAGTGTTAGTCTCTTGAAGAAAAAAGTATACAACCAACAAGTTTGTCAGTGATAAAATGGTTGCTGCCAAGGCTGGAACCTGTGTTATGGTATCGATCGCATGGGTACTCTTGTTGAACGAGGCGAACATAGCTCCCAATAATGGCCCCACAATGAACGATAATGAAAATGCGGCTCCGACAACAGCCATACCTTTGCCTCGAGATTGTTGTCCTGACACATCAGTTACAATAGCCAGAGAAAGGCCGACGTTGGATTTGCTCAATCCAGCGAAAGTTCTTGCAACAAGGAATACCGAAAAAAGCCTTGATGAAACATACCAAAGAATGTATGACGACAGAGTTCCTATCAACGCTATCAATAATATTGGCTTGCGTCCGTATCGATCACTGAGAGCACCAAAGAATGGTGATGATGCAAATTGCAATAGTGAAAACCATGATCCAATGAGCCCACCAAACAGGACAGCATTGTCAGTTACGGGCAGTCCTAAGAATGTTTGTACAGAGTTAAGTTGAGATTCAATGAGAGGATATAAGCCACTTGTATCATGTTTTTTGTAATGATCCAACAATTTTGGCATGAGCGGGAGTATCAAGGTAAATGCAAGTAAGTCTAGAATCAAAGTAAAGAACACTATGATAAAGGTCTTCTTTGTTTCTCGGGACATCTTATCTTGAGATGATTTCTTCATGTTGTGTGATTGTGAATTCATCTTGAATGCCTGGTCTATGAGTATAAAATGTTCTTGAAGGTGGTTATAGATTGCACTGAGTTTTAGATGAATAAAATATTGCTTCGACGTCACCAATATCCATAGCAATCGTGAATATTACTCATGACAACGGCTTGATGACATAAACAGACAGCAACGTTGCCATGCAAATCGGGCGTTGAGATCACAGGGCAAATTAATACTGGTGCGCTATTAGCATGACAACGAGGTTAGATTAGTGGCAGCTCAGTTACCATGGTGGCGTGTCTGATGCGACAATATCATGTAAACATCTTCATCTCATCGGATAGTCATCGCACCAAGATTGAGGTGACCCCATTGTTGTTGTTGTCGTCTTTCTTTTGGTTGTTTTATTTAGATTCCCTGCGCTTGCTTTCTTACCTGCAGGCTAACGCTGCAGGTGGTCGCTGACCGATCACACGTCATATGTTTCGTACGTCAGACGGTGTGAACGATCTGACGAAATAAAGGGTGGCTCAAATAAGCGTACTCTGTTTTTGCCCGTCTGTCTGACGAACGCGCAAGCACACAGTGCTTGCGCGCAAGGCTTACATACGCTCATACGCACTGTGAACAGAGCACGCTTGTTGCCGCAATGAGCTTGCACAACTGCTCATCTCTCACTTTTTTTATTTTTATTTTTTGATTTCTTCTCTTTATTTTATTGATTTGATTGATTGAGATTCTATTATATTATTTATAAAAAATTTATTATTATTTAGATTATTATTGCACACTGCCACTATTTATATATCAAAATATTCATCTCGGGACAAACAAAATCTGTTCACATTTGTGAACAACCGCTCACAAGCGCTTGTCAGCTGTGTGTGAGAGACACACGCACACAAAATTTGACGAACGCGCTAGTACGCTTATTTGAGACACCCTTTAAAACAACACAACATTTCTCCATGTTGAGTGATTTATGCATTCCGATAATCAAGCTGCATTTATCTAACTCTAGATATACGGCATTTTAATATAGATTATGGACAAAGAAGAAAACAAAGATGTTAAGAAAAATCTTGACGAGATTCTGATAACTTCGAATGAAGCACTTGAATTTCTTACCGGCAATCCACAACTCTTTTCTATCCCAAACAATGAAGCTCATTTACTGAACAATTTAGATGAATATTATCTACGGAGCACACAGCGTGTCAATCCAACACCCAATCAACAGGCTTCAAGAGATGAGAGGCCAACTCTCGAAAAGGATGACACTGTTTTGAAAGCCAGGAATTTCGATCACATACTTTTGAAGCCTACCAACGATGAAGCGTCACAAAATAAAGGGCGACCACAAAGAACGCGACCAGACGTTATATCAAAATGTGAGGCCCTCAAACCTAAAGATGGACCGTTGCACCTGTTGAAGTGTCTTAAATCTCAATATGTTGAGGTACTTGTAAGACGCAGACGAAACGTGCCTTTCAATTCACGAATTTTAAAATTTAAGGGTAAACTCATCTTGTTTGATGCTCACCTGAATATGCATTTAGTAGATGTCGAAGAGTCCTACCGATGTAAGACGGATGACGGCATGTTTGAGACTAAAAGTCGTCGAAAAGCTAAATTATTCCTTCGTGGAGACAACGTGATACTTGTGGCTAGCGGGGCCGCGAAAAAACGCACTAGTGAACAAATGAATTATGAAGGCACCTGACAATCATAGGTGCTTTCTTTCTGCTAAAGAGATACAGCGAATAGATTGTGATAGAGTGCACTATGATTTATGTAAAACTATGATCAATGCTAGGCAAATTAATCTTTTGAATTCCTATACCTACAATTTATTCAGAATATTTACATTATGTACAAAAGGATGATATCCTTATACTTGTTCAAAGGGCAAGAAGTTACATTCTACGATCTCTTCTATGCCGAATATCCTGGCTTGACTGCTCTAGTTGGATTTTGTTTGTGTGCGATGATTGTGTCTTCTCAAATTAGAGCGTAGATCCGATCCGTTCATAATCATTTCGTTGATTGCTGATAAATGTTGCTTGATATCCAATCCGACGAGCTACTCACCTGTTCATTCCATTCAGATGGCAAGATTGGACAACATGATTAGAGATTGTGTAACGATTAGAATTATTATTGATTCTCAATGCAAGAGTAATCAGCACTTGTTGATGAAATGCCGATGAAATCAATAATATGTCTATGTTAGATTATGCTTACCCTGTGGTAGATACCGGGTTGGTATTGCTTGGCACACGAATACCCCGCCGAAACAATACCCACGAGATACCACACACCGAATTGATTGAGCATTAGCGGGCCGCCCGAGTCGCCTTGGCACGCGTCACGTTGGCCCAATTCGTAGCCGGCGCACATCATCTCGTCGTAGATTCTGATATCAATCCCCTTGCGTCGGTGCCAACCTTCACATACATTGTTTTCTATCACAGGTACGGCCACATGTTGCAATACTTTCGGTCTTAACTTGGAGCCTTTCGTTTAACATCGATGCGATGTGAAAAGATGAATGAATGATTGTTTAAGGTTTTGGATGATAAATTCTATAATTTTTTTAATTGTTTTAATGAACTTAGAGATAAATGAAACTCACCTGCTTGCAGGGCACCCCACCCGGCCACGTAGGCCACGCGACCAACGTAGGCAGCATCTTTCTGGGGCAAACAAATCGGTTTGATATTGTCCTTGTAATGTGCGGCTCGATCGAGCACGAGTACGGCCACGTCGTAACGATCGGCTTGTGGCGTAAATCGAAAATTAGGATGCAACAGTACGTCGACCACGCTGAACACTTCATGTGGCAACGATTCAATATCCGAATTGAGTATGTAATCACCCAGTGTCACTTTGATACTTCCTGGACTATGTTGAGACCTAATGATGATGATGATGATCAATGCAGTCACATTCAAATGGTATAAGATTAGAATTAAAATAATTTTTGCTGCGTATGTAAAATCTAACTAGAAATCTATGGCAAATAATTTTGTCATATTTTGTTGCGTATGATGAACAACTTACCTGGCAACACAATGGCCGGCCGTAACGACATGACCCGAACTGACCAGTGCTCCGCCGCAACGACTGCCGCCCACTTGAACGAACGCTTGCCACGGAAATTGACCAAAAGATGCATCCGATCCGCCAACAATACGGCGGGTCATTTTGGCCGAACTACGACCACAATCTAAACGAAATTAATATGCCAGTGGGTGTATGAATAGACATATGAGTTAGTAATATACAAACATATAAGTTATAGCATGGGAGACAGAAAAAGCATCGCAACTGCAGTATGCAAATTACACTACGTATATTCTGGAATCAACTTTCACTGAGCTGATGGCAAAGTTCATTGCTGAGAGGATCGCGCAAATTAGTTTGCCAAAAGTAGGTTGCTCAGTTAAATATTGAGCTGATCGTCATGCAAGCTCGACGCCGGCAAGCATGACGAGTGCCGGTCAGCAAAAGTCAAACCAAAGGAAATTGGATTCAGAAAGATAAAGGCTACACAGTGCACTCGTTTTAGCACTCGTGCGAGAAAAATTACTAGCATCACTAGTGCGTCTAGTCATTGTTATTGTCTTTTGTTTATCATTGAGACTGCGAAAAGAGACAGTCAGGGTGGTCGTCACTGACCAGCATAGCTTTAAATGGACAAGGAACGAGCCAAAGAACCAAAAAGTGAATGAGCTTGGCGAGAAGAAGAAGAAATCTCAAGAATAGTGACTTTTTTTTTCTATTCTTGAAGCGTTCAGTGGAATTTTCTGATTTTCACTCTTACTTTTTCTCTCTTATTTTTTCATTCATTAAATTTAACTCCCTGGCCACCATACAGTCAGCTCGTTAGTTTCTAATTAGCATGCAGTCAGCTAGTTATTTAGCTGGTTTAAATTGTTGTCTGCTCACAGTGTATAAGTAGCTGATTCATTGACTGTAACTCAGTATCATATGAACGAACATCAGCAGAGTTTGTAGCAAAATGGTTTAAAGGAGGAAACGATATTCTATGTTGGCTGATTATGAACTGGCAAGAAAGCCAGTTACCAGTGGCCGCCAGTCGCCTAAGCAGCATGGTTGGCTAGTTAGCCAGTCCTAATGCTCGCCGACAAACAACATTTGGCTGCTTTAATCACGTCCGACATATTCAAAATGTGCTTGTCGTTGTCGTTGCTTGCAGGAGATGAACGTCCGGCGTTGGCAGTACTGATCAGATTCGAATGGTCAGGTTAGTCGACCGTAGCGGACATTTGCGTCTCAAAAGTACACAGGCACCGGTGGTGTGCGTGAGTTGTCGTTGTAGAGATAGTTAACAAGGTAACATCACTTTCATTCATTTCACTTCTTGGCTAGAGAGTTTTCTGTTCTTTTTCTCAGCAAGAATGTTCCCCCAAGATTTTTCCCAGCAAATGACCAGTGGTTGCATTCTTTAGTTGGTTGGCTTGTTTAGCAAGCTTGTGTGGTTCGTCCGATTAGTTAGCAATTCAAGCCGATGTGTGATCTCGATTCCTTTGATTGACCAGGTATATTTATTGTTGTAAATATATCTGGCATCCTGTGTATCAACATCATAGCACCTCGAAATATCAACACCAACATCATACAAGTAAATTGTAGGGAGTGCACAATCTACAATGGGTGGCGATTGAAGGCACACACACACAGCTGGTTTCCTCGCTAGTTGGTACGACGACGATGAGCAAGAATAACGAACGTGAATTCGAAATGGAAAAAATGAAGAATAAAGGGAGCACACTATCAAGCATTGAGCAACAGTAACGAGACAGGTGATAATTTTGCTGTACCACATACAGCATTAGAGCAACGACGACAACTGCAACAACAGCATCAGCAGCAGCAACAGTTGCTATGTATTCTGTCCATGTTGTTGTTGCTGTTGTATTTAATTGTCACTCGACCCGTCAACAGCTGTGTGTGCAAAGAAAGCCCAATTATCTACACAAACACGGGGAAAAGTCGCACGGAGATAAACCCTAACATAGGCGGATCATTTATTTTGTCGAGCATAGTACATTTCAGTTCGATATCTCGAAATCTGAGCCCACTATAACACATGAATAAAGTACAACCTGTCCCATTCAAGCACACACCGTCACATGCTCGCTCTTCTTTTATTTTTTTTCCGAACTGGAATCATGTTACCCTTTATACTGTGTAATTGTGAAGCTCACACGATTTTGCTTTCATCGGTTGTTTTTGTTGCAATGCTTGCTCAGCTTTAACCTAAGTTGTGTTTGAAGCTTTAAAATCTGAAAGATAGCACATAGCGGCGAAAAGTTTCCAATGCTGCTCCTATGATCTACAGTTAAAACAACTCAAACTTACTACAATAACTCTCGGTAGAATGCATTTGAACAAAGCGTGTGACTTAGAAAGAAAGAACAAGCCTTTGAGTACACACAATTTTGCTTGTGTTTGTGATTTGATGCTCTAGATGTCGAGATTTTTAAACTTTTTTTGCTCGTTTTCTCATATTTACAGAGAGCATATTGCACAGTCGCGCCGAATGGCCATTGTGCGAGTCACACACACAAACTTACACATGCTCATGAAACAACAATAAATGTATGAATAACCCACAAATCAGCAAGTGCTCAATAGGCAAGTGAAATTCTTACCTCGCACACTTTTATTTCCATTTGTTTTGAGTTGTTGACTGTCGCACTGACAGTGCTAATGTCAGTATTTTTTGTTGTACACTATGAACTAATTACTGTGGCGCTATGTCTTCGGAGATGATCTCCACCACAGCAATAACAACAGCAACGACAACGATTCATTGGGTTAGCTGATATTATAACAGCATGTGAGCGACAGTTTTAATCTGCCATGATTTTTCTTTTCTTCTCCGAAGCAAACTAGAGTGTGGATTCACGCCGACGATGAGATTAACGAACAGAAGCACGATTTTGACGACGAGCAATCGGACAAACAACATCAACATAGTCTCACACTGTAACGAGTAACAAGCAACAAGTGTTTGGGCTTAGTCGGTTTAGATAGCGGGTTTGATCTGTTCTGCTCAGTTCAGTTTGGTCCAGCTCAACTCAGCTCGATTCAATTTTTCAAGAAACGATAACCACGAAGAACCGATTATCTAAGAATTAAATTCTATTAGGCTATCTAGCTGTATGAATAAATGCTGATGCTTTCTCTCTTTCGTTCGCTCGTCCGTCCGTCCGTTCTTTCTTTCTTTCTTTCTTCGGAGAAGCAGAAAAAGGAGGAGAAAGAAGAGAGAAAGAAAGATGCGATTATCAAGATTCACTTCCAGAGATTTTCATTTCACTTTTGCACGGTCTTTAATGGTAAGCAAGCGCTTCAGTCAGTCAGTCTGTTCGTCTGATAGATAGTAGGCTTGCATGCGAGGCAACAATCGTTTGTTAGGTTTGTTTCATTTTGTTGCAGCTTGCTTCGATTGCAGCTTTGAACATACAAATGAATGAATTTGCAAAACGGCAACGATCTTGGCCGAGAAGGGCGTCCTTGTCTGGCCAGACGGCCGCCTACCTCTCACGTCTGCTGTCGTTTAGTTAGACGGGCAATATCATCAACTGGTAAATAGTCGACAATAACTGGCAAATAGCTGGAAATAGAAATAGCTGACCAGCTGGTCGACCGACAACCATCTTGAGATGTAGCCGGCCGGCCGATCAAGACGCACTGGCCAGCAACACACACAACAAACCAGTCACAAAGAACTAAGACCAAGAGCATCAAACAGATGAGATCACGCTGTGAGTGTTCCCCTTTTTGCGCCGTGGCAGAGAAACAGTGCGTCTCTCTATGAACTATGCTGTACTAGAGGTTATTTTTTTTTCAATATGATCATCGTGATTCACACAGACAAGCGATCTGGCTAGGCGAGAGTCAAGAACAACTGCAAGCACCAACATGATTGTTGAATGCGTAGTTGTGGCCGGCCGGTGGTGATGATGCACGGGTGCGCCAATAACGACAACGACAACAACAACAGCAAAAGCAACAGCAACAACACCAGCGCACGTTTCTTGAAGAAACTCAGTTGAGTGTTTGTACTATTAGCAGCGAATATTGACAGGAATGAGAGTCAAGTCAAGGCTACCACTTGTCTTAGGTTATCTTGACTTGTTGTTGCCTTGTGGCAGTAAGCTTGCTCTCGTCTCTCGACGTTCATTATCCACGCTGAACTTCATTCTTTTGCAAACACACACACACGCGCGCGTACAGAGCGCTTTCACAAATATTACTCAAAACTAAAGACTAAAGAAGGCACTAGGTTACTAGGTATTTCACTTTATGATTCATGAATCATGATTACACAATTTCTTTAGTCTCGTCTCTTCGTGAACGCATATTTACACGGTGCAATGCTACTGCACTAGAAAGTAAACGACAATGCCCCTTGACGCCAGAGTTCATGGACACACTGTTCACGATTCAATGTTCTACTATTGTGTGTGTACGCTGTACTTATTGTGAGTCTAGCCTTGATCGGGTCAAACTATATCAGATTCAAACAATAATACAACACTTGCAGCATCTCTTGTTGCAGCATCATTACTGCTACTGATGTTCATGATCACAAGCACAACAACGAAGACGATCCGATACAACAGATTGAAAGTGAAAGTTCTCTCTCATTTTGAATGGACAATTTGGTTGAAAATTCTATCAAACTGAGAGAGCTCACTAGAGTAGTTGATCACTGGCTCACAGATGGATCAAACTTACGTGGATCATTGACAACGGGACCGTAAAAGACGGGCTGTATTTCGCTACGCGAAGGAGTCACACAGCAGGTCATTAGTAGACCGCACGAGGCTCCCAACGAACCGCCTGACATCCAGCAGAAGGCGAAAAATTGACACTTGGTTCCACCGACGCAGCCTTGGTTGTGGCGTCGGCTTTTCATTGATTGCATGTGAGGTAGCATTTGATTCATGACATTGCCGATGGCTGAGCGCGACGTTATGGTTGCATTGTTGATGGCGCCAATCGTTGGTACTGCTACTACCTTGGCCAATGGCGATAGTGCCGCATTGATTGAATGGCCAGAGTCATTAATGAGTTCGTCGTTGAGCTCATCTTCGGGCGCCAACATCAGCATGGGGTCGTTGGCCAACTGTTGTTCCTCGTTCGCTGTCAATGTAAACGTCTTTCCGCTCGCCAATTGATGCTGCTGCTGTGGATGATGTTGCCTATCGATGGGCTCTGTTGTTTGCTGATTTTGATTGTTGTTGACTTTAGGTGTTGTTGCCACTGCTACTGCTGCTGCTGCTGCTGCCGCCGCCGCCAATAAATGGTGCCGCTGTTGATCGTCGTCAGACAATTGTGACATTTGGGAATTCTGTTGAGCCTGTGCGTCAACGAGCTCGTGATAATTCATCATGAGATTGAGATTCAATAGATTGACATTGATGGCAGGTAGGAGGCCGTCATTGTTGAGCTGCATCAAACGTCGTTGCAAATCTAAAGCGGGCGGTAGTTGCTGTTGTGATTGGTGCTGTTGTTGTTGTTGTTGTTGTTGTTGCTGAGACGTTGGTGCTGTTGTTGCTTTATTGGCCAAGTAAGAATTCAATTGTAAAGATTGTGAATCTACCTGAGTAGGGGCTTCATTATCATTGCTATGATGATGGTACACGATTTGATGATGTTGATGATCGTGCGCGCCTGTATGCCTGATGACTATGATAGAGGCACACAAGATAACACACGTGACACTTAGGCCCAGTAATCTTCTATGGATAGGCGTCGCTATTGTTTTGAGGCTTCTTGTTTGGATTTGGCTGCTGTGCATATGATTTTTCACTTGCACTTGCGTTTGCACTATCTTCTTGTTGTTTCTTGGCGCACACAGTAGACGATCATTGTGACCATATTCATCATTGCAACATTGATCGGATCTCGATTGAGGTGAAGGTAATTTGTGAAGGTAATCAGTCGTATGATGTTCACCATCGTGTGATCGATGATCATCGACACAATGTTGTTTTGTTGATATTGTGTCAGCACATCCATTGTCGAATGGCCCATTTAAATAATTATGATAATAATGAGATGGTTGTCGTGATGATTGTTGCTGCCAACGACAGCGACAATAGTTGTTTAACCTAATAGTATGCACATGCTCATCGTTGTGCTTTTGATCATCATTGTCGAATGACGGCGCATCACCATCGTCGTGTGTGGTTGTCGGACTCAGGTGGCGCCCGTGCCGACCTGATCGATTATTGTCAACTCCAGACGACAATCGGCAAGAGCAGCAATCACTGATGCCTTCTCTCGTCTGACAATTGTCATGCAATTGCCTATCACAACAATGAGTGACATGATCAGTGGTAGTGGTGGCAGCAGTGACAACTATTGGCACATCAAATTGAGTGCTGAATGACATGGCTTGTTGAATGATGACTGAACCGTAGCTACTGGCTCGTTAGTTGGTTAATACTTGCACGTGTGTCCACGAGACGACGATAATGTCGAAGCAAATCAATTGACCAATTGATAGCGATGTTTCGTGGCAGCAATGTGAATGAGTGTGATCGTGCTGCTATGTTGAATAGTCAAAGTTCTCTCACTGTTGTTGTCCAATGCATTGTTTGAACATTTTTGCAGAGGTTATTTTCATTTACTATACAAATGTTCGATCAACTATCGATGAGCATTGTTTATTGAGATCTAGTGTGTATTTTCTGTAGTGTGTGAGTGTTAAATTTGACTATATAGTCCATCATATTGCTGTGATGATGCCCAGTGTCAAATAATGCACATGAGTCGCGTTGTGTTGTTTTGTTCCGTCGCATGTGTAATAAGACGACGTAGCTTGCGGCGATTAAGAGGATGTTATGCTAGATTATGTAACTGAGTAATGGCACTAGTTTGATTTCTTTATCGTTGCACTTTAGCCGCTGGTTTCATATGAGTGAATCCATGTTGTTGAAAACAATGTCCCCTCTTTCAATTATTATTATTATTTTATTAGCAGTTGACTTTTGATTGTTATTTGATTCCAAAGTCAATCCGAATAAACCAAACCAAAGACTCTCTTTGCTTAACTTAATCCAATGCTTGATATAACATGCGGATAACATGTACGAATGGCAGACCAATCAATCAATGAGTGTGCGCGCTCGATCAATGGCCAGTCGATCATCAATGCTCGAATTAGTGATTGCTATTGACACCAACAACAAGCTTCATTTGGCTTCAGCATCTAATGATGACACACTAACATTGATTAGCACTGATTGAGCTCTCATCGATTGCTGATCGATGCCCTCTCACGTTCGTTGATGTTATTATTACTACCGTAGTAACTACAGCATCCATGCTGCTGTTTATATCACCTGCTGTCGTTGCTGTTGCTGCTATGCTGATGGATAGTATTGAGCGATATTTGTGATGCGATGATTCTACGAGACGATTAAAGATGTGTCATGTGACGATGAACTTTGAGCTTGAGCTTGAGAAAGTAATATCAGGTGCACACAAACAGCCTGATTTGTACTTGTCGCTTAATTTGGCGCTTCTTCTTCTTCTGATTTCGTTCTTGATTGGTCGTCTTATTTTTCTCCAATTGACTATTCTTCTCCTTCGTCGTCGTCTTCTTCTTCTTCTTCTTCTTCTTCTTCAGGAGAGAACAATCTCTATTATTGAAGAAAGTGTCTCAACACAGAGTTGTGCACAAATCTTAAACACTCAAGAAATTCGAGTTTAAAGTTTGAACAGTGAGAGTGTATATAAAAAACACTTATGTCAATGATGCCAATAGTGCTGCTAGTTATTGTTGTTGTTGTCGTTGATGCCGCTGCTTGTCGTGTCTTGTTCGCTTCCATTTATCAGCGAAGTTAAGCGTAATGTGTGAGGTCACCTGTTATTGCTGTTGTTGTGCTGCATCGTGAACAATTATTTGATGCTCATAGGTTAACTCATGAAGCTACCGCTTCATTATAGCTTTTTCTCTCTCTCTCCTTCGCTTTTGCTCTCACTCTATGTAATTTTCAAACTATAGCTCACAGCTGCTTTCTATTTCACCATACAAACGGACACACGCACACAAGCTACAACACCAAAGCTAGCCGGCACACACACACACACAGGATCAATGGAGCGACAAAACTTCACTCTCTTTCTTTTCTTTTATGTTTCACTAACTACACTGGCATGCTGTTTGTGCTCATACCGTGTTCAATGCAGTGCATGGTGAGTGCGGCATGCTTTGCTCGCAAGTGTACAGACTCAGGTGTCCTGACGGAAAAATTGCTCCAATATTAACTCGCTGATGATCAGTTTCTCTCTCACTCGCTCTTTCATTTAAAATGCTTCGCCTTCTCCTCCTTCTCCTCCTCCTCCTCTCTTCTCTCCTTCGCCTTATTTTCTCTTATCAAGCTTACTTGATAACCATTGAGTCTCAACTGAGTAAGACTTAACTGATTGAACGCGAAGCTGGTCAGTTTGTGCAATTGGAAAATTCTCACAACACAACACAACATGACACAGCACAGCATTGCACACGAAACACTTCTCTCGGACTCGAGCCAATACACTTTGCCTCGAGAGCACGGCTCGTTGCCGACTCTAACACTTCGAACGGTGTCTACTTTCTCACAGCTATTTGGCCACTGCCTTGGCCAGCTATGCGCTGAGCTACGCGCTAAGCTGTGGCACCTGTTGCCTCGTTGCTTAGTCAGTCCTCCGACGTTTAGTTGCCGTCTGAAGCCTGCCTAGTACATCGATAGCACAAGACAACAGCAAACATACCTCACTTCGTTAGTTGCTCTACGCTTGTCCGCTGACTGTAAGACTGACTGAGCAACAATAACTGAGCTTATTGCATTGTAGCCCTGAAGAGCAGCAGCAAAAACAACAAAAATATTGCAACAGCAAGCTTGAAAAAGCTAGTTTGTTACTCGAGCTGCAGAATCTTGCCGAGTCCAGTTAAAGACTTGTTTTCATTTGGCTGATGTCGTTATGAACTTATGTCATCGTTGTCGTTGTCGCTATTGCAGTCTCTCACTTCGATTACTTCCACGGCAATGCTCTCTCTCTCTCTCTCTCTCTCTCTATGCAATTTCCAATACAGGATTGCATTGTAAAGCATAGATGATTGTGGCTGCGGATGTGGGCTCATTTTTCTTCGATTGATCTGTCGCCTGAATCAACTATTTCCAACTAGATATTATCACAACAACAACAAAGTCGAATAGTTATTATTGTATGTTGATTTATGATTATCACACACACTAACACAAATACATGCGAGCTTTATAAGCAGCGAGTAAGTAAGCTTACTGAGCATTCAAGTAGGTGCCATCTTCAAGCGACAGATGTCGGTGTGATTATCGGCCAAACGATGATGATCGTTTAATTGCCGCTGTTGCTTCATACATTGTGTTGTTTACCTACCGTAGGACAAATAAATCAAATCTCTCCACGTCTTCCTTATTGGATGCGATCTAATTGATATAGATAGGATAGGCTTAACACTATTCCCTACCTCTGTCGATTGCCGATGCATAAAGTCGTTCTAGATTGTTCTATCGATACGAGCGGATGTGTATCTAGCTGATCTCTGATGAAATTGATTTCAATTTTAATTTGGAGACAATGATCACAATAATAATTGGCACCTGGAAAATATGAATTACGAAAGTTGCTAGTGAAGAAAGAGTGGTGCCAATATTCGTGGTTGCTTGTTACAACATTTTCGTCGACCATTCTTGGTAATATCGACACACACACACCGACAGACAGACAAATAGGCATTACTAGATAGCCACTAAAGTGACACCAACTAGCCAACCCAGTGGAGCCGAGCAGCAACTTTCATTGATCGCAATGTACAATGCAAGTACGTCGGTAATGTGTTTGTGGCGACTCGTCGCTCGATCTTGTAAAGTTGACGTTAAAGTTGCAGTTCGAGAGCTAAAGAAAGAATTTTGATTTTGACATCAAACTCAGTTGGCTCGGTGAAAGCCCACAAGTTAAACTTATGTTTATGAGCTTTCTCTCTGCCGTAATATTCCCGTTGTGTGTGTGAGTGAAAAATGAAGTCCGTTGATGTCTTCCTCGATGCCGATGTCGATGTTGTTGATGTCGCTGTCGATGTACTGCTAAGCCAGTCGGCTGACTACGTCTATTGGCAGCACCAGTGCCTGCCTCTGGCGCTACTAATGCAATGCAAAGGGCAAAAAAACAGTTACGTCATCAACTACCAGTATACACTTCAATAGCCAGTTATAGTCACATCAGGTTAACATTAACATATGCTCGCTTTCTTGCATTGATATCATGCACACTGACGAAAGGGAACGTCACAAGTTTCATTCTTAACTGTCGAAATGTTCCCACTAGCACTGGCTAAACTGACTGCCGTATTGTTTAGCCAATGTGTATCTGTGTGTATGCTCTAAGCTAAACATAACATGTTTAGTCCGCTGACTGACTGACTGACTAGCAAAGCTTCCGTTGTTGTTGCTCGATTATTGTTGTTATTGCTTTTGTCTGAAAGCCACTCGGACATTCGGCAATCCACAAAGCAATGCCAGCTCAAATCAGCGCAACATTGCAATGATGATGATGACCACGTTTGGCAGCTTTACAGCTTACAAGTGTGAACGGACGAGCCAAGTATTGACTGACTGAGGAACGAACGGACGAACAGTTGACTGAAGACCAGTGAAAGTTACTTTCGCTTTCGAGACTTCACACTCACGACCGACAATCACGACAATCAATCGACTCCATTGGCTCCTTTGAGCTTTGTGGGGATAACTCTATCTATTCACACAACCATTTCACTTGAAGCACACTTGACTCTGAGCTTCAGATGCAGCTATCGATCAGCATTGCAAGAGCACTTCGTTAAAGTGAGCATAACGTTTAGACCGCTTATGGCCTAATGCTGATTGTTACGTTCTCTTCTTCGTGTTCGTAGAAGATCGCTCTTTTTCAACACTAAAAAATCGAACACCTGTACCTGTTTCACTCATCTACTCATTCCACTTGTCGCTGCGTCGTCTCATGAATGAAGGGAGAGAGAGATATGAAAAAAAGTAAAAAGAACCATAAAGAGAGAATGTTGTTGGTTCCGTCTCCGTTCCAACATTTACTCTGTAGTTAAAACGTTGCGTTGTCTAGTAAGCGGATGTAAATGTGTGACTGACTGATGCAACAGCAACAACAACAACAACAACAACAGAACTGACTGAGCAGTATCGACACCGGTAACGCCAACATTTGATTAAGTCATTTGTATTCTATTTAGACCGGAACTTGTCAATTTTCATTCACACATTTTTTGCATCACATATTTCACTTTTAACTACTAGCAAATTTTCAATGTAAAGTTCTCGCCAATGCTAGATATTAATTACATAATCAAAACCGCTGAGAATAATCACTCACTCAGACACTCACTCACTAGAAAATGAATCTGTTCATTAGAATCTGTCCGTTCTGTTTATTATTATTATCCAGTTGTTCTCGGTGAAACTGAAATAGTTTGATTGAAAATTGATGAGTCGTTGCTGCTGTTCTTTTTGGTGTTCTCGTCGTCGGCGGTGGTGATTTTAATCATGAGATCAGTGCCGGCACGTGTCAAGCTACGCCCACTCGGTTGATCGCTCAGCTTGAGCGGTTTCATTTGCAAACAAATAGGCGAACGCGCGTCGGGACACGCAAACTCGATCGCCTCGCCCACCACCGAATCGATGGCTCGCTCCACGGCCTCGGTCCATTTCGGATCGTTGCATTGCGGCGACATGTCGTCGATAGTGTGACGCCGGTAATCGGCAATCGAGCAACACGAACGCTGAAATCGCTCTTTGAAATCTTTCACCTGGTCGCTGAGTATTGCGTCGATTCTCACGATGGCCAACATTTCGCTTCGATCAAACTTTTCTTGATGATTCTGTACACTCGTACAGTTGATGTAGGAATTATATTCAATGCAAATAATAATAAAAACAAGTTAGTCGATCGTCATCTTAATCATATGATGATGGATAGTGGTTCCTGAATGATTCGAAGAGTTACTCATTCCTCAGGTTACCTGACGAATGCACTTGAATGCATCAACGAAATTACGCGCATCGGGGCCGCGCAAATCGTTGCACAATCTCTTGACGTGCTTTTTGCGACTCTCGATGAACGACAGTATAGCACGCTTTGTTAGCGGTTGCAAACATTTGACGTGCTGACGCAAGCAATGCAATCCCTCGAGGTGGCGTGGGCAAGCGTTACGCAATTCATCAATGCTTGTCGGATAGTGGCTGCCGTTGATCGTGTGCGAATACGAGGCCAGTGCTCCGCAACGATCTAACACTTGATTGATGTCGGAACAATTGACTGCCGTCGATGAGCCATTGAACTTAATTGAGCGCCTTGTGTCTTGAGCTGTCCATGTAGTGATGACAGTGAGTGTGGTGGTGACAATGATGGTGGTGGTTGACGAAAGATCGAAAGACATCAGCATTTGGACGACTACTTCAACGAAGAAGGCTTTATCAAAACAGAGTAGTTTTAATTTCAATTCCAACCACAACAAACTGTCTACTGCACTTTTACCGGCCGATTAGATGCCGTTTAAGTACGAACGAACGAACGAATAGACAAACTAACGTCTTACGTGCTGAAACAATCAATTGAAAAACATCAAAACTGAATCAGGGAGAAACTGAATACCCGAATCTCACACTCACCGTACGACCAGTGGCAGGCCAAAATCGTGACAAAAATAATAACTAATAATGAAATTCGCTCACACCACGGATGGCTGTCCATTTTCAGTTCGTTGTTGGTGGTGACACACTCATACAAATACCTGTTGCTTGCTCTGTTGTTGATTCGATTTTATTATTATATCAGCGGCTATTACGTTTGCATTAGAACCTCGTCTCATTTTTATCATTAAATAATAACGTAATTGTTCACTCATTCAAGATTGATGATGATTTATTCAGCTAGCTCTTTATCGACTGTCTGTATGTATCAACTTTCTTCCTTTTCTTGCATGCTGCTTCGGGCAAAACTTGCTTCAAGATCTTGTGCTAGTAATTTTGGCCCTAGACTCACTCGTTATTTATTATTATTATTATTATCAGTGTCGCTGGGCATTATTTAACATTAATCTTGATCGCGTGCAATTGTTAATCGTCGGTTTCTGTGAGATACTAGTGTAGAATATGCTTGTGGTCAAGCCAACTTGATTTGATGTTATTTACACTGACAACAGCAAAATAAGTGACTCAAGTGATTGTGCAACTCTTATACTTTTCCATCTTATACTCTCCATCTTCCAATGTCAACACGAACGCGAACCACCCACGCAGAGGTTGTGATCAGAACCGAGCCCGCCGCACGAGAAACAATCACACGCGCCTTCAAATTCACAATATTAGATGAGACTTCGTTATTACTAATATTATTATCCATCTCGTCGAGTGTATCATGTGACTTTTGTTTGTGCCTTTCCACGCGAGCATGCATGTGTGTGTGTGTTTATCTGACATCCCACTTGACCTTCACCGAGTGCTCATTAATTCACTGATACTGTTCTTCCTATACAATATACAATATACAATATATAGTTATCATTGTAGTTCATTATTGTCGCTTTTATATCCGTTGCCATCCGTCTTTCTGGTTTGCTATTATTATTATTATTATTATTATTATTACTAATATTATTGTTATTGATGTCAACTCTTACTTACTTTGTTCCTGTTCCGTCAAGCTTTGTTCTTTCTCTTTAATTTATAAAAGCAAACGTTCATTAATATTGTACAAGCTCAACCCAAACAAAAGTTTGGAATTTATAATTCAAACTTCACCATAGATATTCACCATCTCAATCATTTTCGATCAAAGAATCAATGGAAAAAACTGAGCACTCAACTCAAGCTCAACACAATAACTCTCAAGCATTAAGCGAGAAAGAAAGCGAGTCAACAATACAAAACAAACAAACAAATACTGAAAGCAATAAAATTGTTGAAATTGTAATTAGGATGTCATTGTGCAACAACATTAACAATTTGTCCGAACATAATTCTCAACGACATTCTCAAATAAGGAAATGGAAGTTATAGCACACACTGAAATAACTCGATCTGTTCTATACATAATATGGTCTGGGCAATTGCGAATTCGGTCGCCACTTGGATCGGCGGCCATTCACTTGAATGCTCGGTTCGAATCATTCCAATGCGGCTCAGGGTCGCTGAGCTGCTGTTGTTGTCGCCTCTGTTAGCTGGTTCGGTAATGATTGAACAGCTGATGAATGCAAGTCAGCTCTCTCGATTATAACGGGTAGCTCTTTAGGAATGAATTTCTGAAATGAAATAGAATAAAATGAGCAAGCCTGATGCAAGTCGAGTGAGTCGGGTGGCTTGCCGAAAAGAGTCCAAGTGAATGAGTGACACACATTGGCGACACATTGCACTTTATTTGAAAACATCTATCTCTCACAAACATAAATACAAGTGTGCGTTATAATTAGACTAGTTTTCTTACAAAACGATCCGTCTTGATAGTTGCAAGCTACCGTTATCAGTGTTTGTTGATCTCACCTGTTTGTATTCTGTGCTGTGCACAGGGCTGCGCTGCTGCCTGATTACAAATTGCTAAAATTACAAATTGTATGTGTGCGTCATATTTGTCCCAATCTCAATCCCAATTGCAATGCCAATCTTGGCATCTCAAGCAAGCCAACGCCAATGATGCAGCAGCTATCAGGTGATTGTGGTGCCAATCTAACGGCTCCAACGACAAATCGTTACACTAAGTAACGTTTAATTCAACAACGGTAACGACATTCTCTTTTTTTTCAAGTTCTTCTTATGATTCAAAATTTTTAGAGGTCAAATTGATGTCCTATTCACACACTTGTTTGTTGCAATAAGCACGATCATTTATCACAACATTAATGTCACATGCGGATGAAAGGAAATGAATCAACAGTGGCAATGTGTGAATGATAATGAATTCATTTTTTATAGTCCGCACAACTTGCAGCGTTAATTATGCGCGATTTTTGATGAATTCCTTTCGCGACGACCTGCTTCATGTAACACACACTGTTGACATGATCCACTAGCTTTAATTCATTCTAGTCAGACAAGATCAAGATCAAATTTTAGACTTTGAAAATCAGACTTTGATTTCGAATAATATTTGCGCCGTGATAGTTGTTGTCATCGTATGTATCGTTAAACTGAAGATAGATGATGTCATCGAGTGATCGTTGACATTTTGTTTTTCTGACATTTTACAAACGAAAACAATGGCGTTCAATCGAGGACATTACAGACTCAGAGTCAGAATCAATTCTTAATCTTTTTTTGGCAATGATAACGTTCACAGTTGAGCTGTGCTTGTGAATGCAACAAGTGCAATCATTCGCAAATCCAGTGACGAACGGATGCTTCGTTTCATTTATCTTTCTGATCTGATCACCCGGGGATCATCTGCATTGAATCAATCAGGTCTTGATTGTGTTTTGACAACTAACCACTTACTTAATAGAAATGTTTTGATTTTTGTTCCAACAGATCGGTTTTTGCTGTCGTCAATGTTTATTCAGTTTGTATTTATACACAAACAAATTAAATATTCGTCGTCAAATACGCGTGTCTAATGCCGTACATGCCTCATCAAAAAGAAATTGTTGTCAACAACTATCTCTGTTGTTACAATTCAATCAATGATGCGATTCTATTCTCATTCTGTTGTTAATCGCACTCCTGAAACATTACTCATATATAAATGAACTTGCATCAAGGGATCGAATGTTTCAGTTGAATTTGTGATTGACAAGATATCTGATCAAATCTTACAATTGAAAGTATCAATTAAGAGCTCGAGTTATCAGTGAAAGCAAACAAATAAATAATGATGTCCCAAATGATGAAGATTTTCACAAGCATTCTGATGCTTGTAATGATGATCCAACACTCTGCTCATTGCACAATCAACGATTTTGAGTGCCCAGACATATCGATGATGAAACGAGACTTCACAGATTTCCGTAAGTATGACACACCAAGCCAATCATGCCGCATACTAATTCAATCGTGGCAATATCTATTAATCACCGGCTAACTTATTTCTTCTCTAGGCCATCGAATTTCTAGCGATTTCTATACTAAATGCGCCGGAGGTCATCACAATCATGCTGCCGAGCATGAAGCTTACGATCTACTTGAGCATTTGTGCCAACGATTGGGCCAAATCGAGGCCAGACCGCTTCAATTCAACAAGAGTGATCGACGTCGCGAGATAGTTCTCATGACTAAATATTGGCACGACTATATGCACCATAATGAATTGTGCGATTCCGAATTCGAACATGCACCATCGAGACGAAGAGGCGCCAAAAAATTGAAACCAGCTAATAACGAGCAATCGTCACCAATGTTTATTATTGAGGGATCTATTCAAGAAGACAGTCAACAATGATCGTGTGTACGATGGTCATTCTAATTCATTTCATGATCGTCAATCAAATATTCCAGAGCGTGCACTTTTTGTGCGTGTATATGTGTGGTCGCAACACTGTTATCAATTGTATCATTTTCTATATAATACTTTGAATAAACTATGCTGTGCTACCGTGGAATAAGAGGACAGGTTGTCATGTTTGGTCGTATTATTTCACCGAATCAAACAAACATGCAATATCTCGATGTGATTCGGTCATACATTAAGCACGCGATCACATTGAGATTGCGCAGTCAGCAACATTAGCACAAGTGCCTAACGAAAAGCAATTGTCCGATAAACAAGAGTTGCACAGATTGTCATTATTATGTAACGCACTCAATCTCTATCTTTGTCATCAAAATATATATTATCACTGAGTAGTTCTTTTTATTTATCTAAACATAAAACAAACAATTCAACGATGAAATTTGTCATTAAAAGTTTATTGTTTGTCAATTTATTGCTGCAAACAACAGTGTCGTTGCGAAAATGTTTCGATCAAGACCAAGAGAACTTTATGCTGGTCATTATAATGATTGCATTCTCGTTGATCGGACTCATCGGATTAACGATCGAAAATCGTTGTATTTTGGTGGTGTATTCGATCAGTGTGTGCTTAATCATGGTCGCCTCATTGATTATCTATTCGGCCAGCTCATCATCAACGCTGACACCATCGGCATTGCTCACAAAATCATCGAGTGTTCATCGAAAACACAAAACATCATCAGATATTAATGTTGCTAAACAATTGTCTACGTCGTCTGTGATAACAACAAAATTCAACAACTTATCAACAATTACAAATACAATGAATGATTCGATCAATAATGAAGACAGTGAAAAGGACATCAATGAGAGCTTAGCGCGAACCAATGCAGCAGTCAAGTATCAGCGTGACTCACGACGCATGCAATCAATAACATCGCAGACGATCGATTTGATATTGCACTCGATAGCGGCGTTTTGTTTCGCGCTACTCGTCGACGACGAGACAGACAAATTTTTCGTCAAGACACACTCACAAGATGCCGCACCTGTGTACAATTACAACGGCGTACGTTACTCAATCAAAAGTGATCATCATGACAACAACGAGCTACGTGTGATTGTGGCCAACAAATGAGATTTGTCCATGTTTGAACTTTCTCCTTCCGTGTGTCTATCTGTCTGTCTGCTTGTGCGTGGGTGTTGTCCGGCGTAGTGCAAGAGCACGTGTGCACAACATGTCCACGCCCTACGCGCCTCACACAACCTCACCCGGCCATCTCTTCATGGGCACACGCGTACACGTACACACACACACACACACACACACACACACACACACACACACACGTGCTAGCGAAGCACACATGGGATGTGGCACGCAACGATGCAATATCACCTGCTTACCTGCAATGACGATCACGATTGATGCGATTGTGTCTGCTGCTCTTGTTATATGCAGACAACAAAAAATAAGAGAGATTTTGTTGGAACAAACTAAATCGCGACAGTTGAATGGTGGCGCCACCTCACGCACAAGTTGCTGAATGTTCAGTGTGATGCTGCCCGAGAATGATTGCTGCAAACATGAACATCATCAACGACACAACAGTACGATGGTGTGATGGGCGCGTGCGAGCTGAATTATTTATGAGCTAACTGTATTGATTCAGTGTGGAAATATTAGATCAACTAACAACTAATAACCAGTGACGCCGGATATTGCAACATTGCTCGTTCATTTACGTTTGACACCGACCCCAATATATCATACAAACACACACACTCACTCATAACCTCTTACCTCACAATTTGTGAGTCACACTGCTTTCTATTGAGTGCGATGAATTATATAATGCGCCCTTAGTGATATGATTTAAATCTTGGGCAACACTCACTTTAGGTGCCAATAGTTGGTTGCTCTTGTGTTTGATAAACTCATAAAGTTGTGAAAAGATCCTCCTCGTCCAATGTGTCCAATCAACAAATGCCAGTCGACTAAAGGAAATCAAGCATCGACTAATGAATCCGGTTGAATAACGAATTCATCCGCCCATCGTAGTATTTATATCAAACAACAATGCAGGAAAGCAGCACATAGTTCAGAGTCATAGATGGTCATTCATCAATCGTGTCACGAGCGATATTTGACAGCCGGAAGAGATGACAACAATCACAACGTGCGCTATTATCATGCGATCATGGCATTGGCGAGCTCAACAAACCACGCAAGCTCTAGATTAGCACGAGAACGAGAGCAACAACGACAACACCAATTTTGAGACGTCCAGAATCTAGACATCAGTTTAGATGCGTGGTATGGATAACGTGACACCGTCGTTGTAGATATCGTATGCTAACTTATCAAAGCGTTGCTACAAAGAGTTACACAATAGTTTCATCTGTATATTACAAATAACTTAATCAACATCGGCACGCATATTCTGACCGCGTGTACGTGCGGCACACCCATAATCCATCTACACATAACAGACCAATCTAGCTACGATCATTATAGTTCAGTCCCCTCTGTCTCCTCTCCCCCAGTTCATTGTGGCTGCCCATTGTGCTAAACTCAAGTTCCAGTTGGCGCCTCAGTTCTGGATTGATCATCTCACGGCACAGCCGTCAAGCACGGTGAGCGTTTTTAATCGATAGATGTTTATCGCATTTATTAGATTTTCTAATATTTACTAGCAGCAACAGCAACAAGGACAGACATAGTTGCCAAATTGTTGATATTCCTAATCTCTAATTTCAAGCTTCAAGTTGAAACAAAAACAAATATGAACCGACGATCAACTGGATCAAATGCAAATCGTGATGCCACTCAAGATGAAGTGCCCAACATTAGAACTCATCCACTGCACATGTACGACAATATAACGCGTCGTTTACTGAGAATAGGTGAGTTTTTTTTTCTTCAATGATTTAAATCCCATCAACATTCGGCTATCTCGGACATACTGAATTCATTCAAAACAAATATTATTGTCGTCATTGTGTGTCAGGTATCTCACTGGGCGTCATTACTTTCATTGGTTTGTGCATCAGGTACGCCATCGAAGAGCTCGAGCCACAAATTCCGAGCAAACTCGAACATAAAGAAAAATATCACCACCATGGAGACAATGACAAAGATCGCCTTAATAATAATAACAACAACAATGAGCGCACCGCTGTCCACGATACGTTTTCTTGGCGAGATCCAGACGACGATTCGCGATATGCGTTGGCCAAAATACTTGGCTTCATTGAAGAGTGTCTCGCCATTGTTGCCATCATTATACCGATTTGTTTTCCGTTGTGTACACTACTCAATCGCAAGTGTGCCCGTTGGCGCGTAGGCAAACGTATCAAGTTCATCGATAAGAAAGTCATGATTAACTGTATACCAAAATTTTTGCTTGTTGGTGATTTGCAAGCGCTACTGGTACCTTCAACTAACAAATTGCGCCCTCTGGTGAGTTGCATTCACTGTCACTCTCTTCATACTTAACCAAACATTAACCGATCACTGAAGATATAGAGATGAAGAAAAAAAACTAAACTTTCGACAACTATTCATTCGTCGACAATAAAACACTACTCGAACAGACACGTGATGTCATACATCGGCTGATCCGTTCGCCCACCGAATATGGCAAATCCCTCGGCATTTGGCCCAAACTAGTGCTCGAAGATTCGTTCGATGATGCACGACGTGTGGGACTGCGTATTGGTATCATAAGACGCGATCATCATCGTTTGGCCGTAATCAAATCAGTTGACCTGTTGAAGAACATCACCGACTCTAACGGAAACATCAAGCAGAGCAAAGTTTGCCACCTGTTGTCACGGATGCGTATCATGGCCCAATCAACACCGGCCGACAAATCATTTCTAGTGTACTTGATCAAAAAGTGCAAACCTGATGATAACCTTGCATATCTTGGATATAGTTTCACCGATCCTGAAGTTATGAAACTGTCCGATTGTGCTTTGACGTTCGCCGATTGCGACGATGACGATGTCAAGCGTGAGGCTCATGTAATGCTTCAATCGCCCAATAATTCGTTCGGCGATGTTTATTTGTTCTTAGTAGCCAGCCATCTAATGTCCAATGTGGCTCAATCGTACGCTTTGTTTCAAATCTCAATGTCCATCTCGTGTTGTTTGTATCGATTTTTGTCCATCATTGTGTTCCAAGGCGATCTGTTGGGGAGAAGTGAATTTCTAGTGCTCACACTGATACAATGCTTCTTTGCTCTGGTGTGTATCATGACTAAATGGATAGCATCATTACCGATCGCACCTTCAAACATACGTACCGAATTATTGAGCACTACAACTATCGATACAAATCCTGGAGACAATATTGGCTACGAAGACACTAGTGACATTAAGTCACGAGCATCGCGTACTTTGGCACACGATCCAACATTTCAACCGATCGATCTGGACAAGACCATCATTAATGGTCGTTCAGTATTTGATCGTCCACAAATTTTTCACCATTCTAAATTTATCGACGACATCACTTACAGAGTGGTCAAGTTGCATGTGGTGTATCATATCATTGTTATGCTACTGGTGATGGTCTTCGGTAAGACAAAAACCAAATTCGGATTACCATCCTTGACAAATTCTATAATTATGTGAATGACTCATCAGATGTTCTACCTCATCCTTTGAACAGGCAAGGCTGTCTTTCAGCTAACCACTGACAATAAGCGCCAACACCAGACGCTTGCATTCAACTCAATGATGCTGAATAATATATTCAATTTGGTCAATTGTTTCAATCAGAGCGGTAGCTTTCATCTTCTATCCGGCACATCATCAAATCCATTTTTTGTGTGTCTTTTGGTTGTATCTGTCGGCGTTCAGGTAGGTCTATCATAATCATTGAATTGTATATCATCATCCGATTGTCTATATCTCACCTCTGTACGATTCATTCACCCTACTTTCTACACAGATCGCACTTACGGAATTTAACGCTTTTGGACTGGAAAACCTGAACCCTACTCAATGGTTCTTTTGTTTTGTGTTCTCATTCCTAGGTGCATTGATTGCACCCATGACTGGTCAACAACAGCAACGCGAACAAACTACTAGCTCTCAACAACAACAAAGCCACAAACGTCATGGTCACCATAGGCATAAACACAGACAGGATAGTAATAAAGACAACAAGGATCCTCAGAAGCGCGATAAGCGACACTCGCGCATTTCAATTCCTGCGGACTGTCAATAGCAATAACAATAGTAAAGATGGTATATTTTTGAGAAAGATTTCTTAATTTTTACACACAATAAATAGAATCACTTCATTATAAAATCATCAATTTCGAGCTGGCGTCAATTCGGGAGTTTCTACGCCAGACGATAATTAAAATGATTTATCTGCAGGATAACGCGCGTTACTATCTGCAGACGACAGTGAGAGTCAGAAAAACAAAGACAAAGCTCTAGCACGTTAACACTTGAGCGTTCAAAAAACACATCGACTAGACATTTGTTTGTTTACTCGTATCGATTGAAAACATACGTTTGCACGTGCCATGAAGTAATGTTGATGTGGGAAAATTTTCGATCTAACGACAAACTACGTCGGCCAAGTACGATACGTATTACGCGCAGAGGTTCTCTTGAGCTGATACAAACACCTCAATCGGTGTGTAAACTCTAAATGTACACAGACTGTGTGTGAAACACGCACGTACTAAGCCTTTCGGGCTTTGCGCGATAACGCACGCGCCTTAGAGGCCAGTTGCGACAGAGTCCAGTTTCTTAAACACACTCGCGCACAAGCTCCACAGTGCTTGTGCAGAGTGGTCCCTCTGTAAGCTATTCCTTAACTGATCGTTTTATCTCGATAATCTTGACCTAGAAGAAGGATCATTTTTGTCATTGAGTGGTTCAACGTTTTTTTTTTCATATTGATGACATTCAAATTCTAATTAAGACACTGTTTTGGTCAAATAGTGTCATCGCTCAACTCGCTTCAAGGAATTGCAAACATGTAGTAGCTCTGACTCATCGAATTTTTTATCAAAATAGCATACAGTCTTCACTGTACACACATACGCACTCACGTGGTAACGCATATCATAAGTTTAATATTGTTATATTGAAAGGAAGAACAAATAAACGAATGAAATAAAACCGGAGATGCTCATGGTTGAATGGTCATCACAAAAAAGCCAATATTTGACAAAAGCACATTTATTCACCAGATTTTGATCTATGTAGATGTGGTAAATATGTGTGACCACTCAAGTAATCATCGCAACTATGATGAAACTCCCAATATTTTTAATATTAACGATTGTAGATCCATATGCCATAGCAACGATATATACATGACACATCTTTATAATTATGAGATGTCAATCACACGAACCAAGTTCGCCAACCAAATCAGACCTGTATTGTGTCAAATGACACGAATAATTTTTATACTTCTATTTATAGTAACGTGCATAGACAGGACGCCAGTCAACGCTGTCGCCACTCCGTCCTCCTCTATGGAAAAATTCAAGTAAGACATCATTGCACTTCTCAAAGTGCTATTTGTTGCCCTTCTTTAATAAGTCCGATCAATTAACTTATTTAATTTCACATTGATTTCTATGTAACAATAAATAGAACAACAGGCGCGTCTATAACGAATATCTTGAACAAAATTTTACATGTAAGTATTCCTAGCATTTTCAATTCATTTGCTTTATCGATTGAGCTCAGTAGGAGGATCTAATCAATATCAATATCATATTATAAAATCTAGGAAGGATACGACAAACGTGTGAGGCCTAATTACGGAGGCCCACCGGTCGAAGTAAACGTGACTATGCGAATCTTGTCAATCAGTTCTGTATCGGAGGTTATGATGGATTTTACGGCGGACTTTTACTTTCGCCAGACATGGGTAGATCCACGTCTTAGCTTCGAGCGATTAGGCGATATTCGTACATTGTACGTGGGTGCCGAAGTGTCGCGTAAAATTTGGTTGCCTGACACGTTTTTCGGTAACGAAAAATTGGCCTACTTCCACGAGGCCACAACACCGAATGTATTTCTAAGAATTGATCATTCAGGCGAAGTATATCGTAGTATTCGGCTCACAGTCACTTCATCGTGTCCCATGAAGTTACAATATTTCCCTATGGATCGTCAGGAGTGCACAATTGAGGCAGAGAGTTACGGTTACAACGTGCGCGATATAAAGTATCGATGGGCACGTCGTGACACAGCGGTAGAGCGTGACGAAACAATATCGCTGCCACAATTCGACATCATCAAAACTGAACAGAAATCTCGCATGGAGCAGCTAAGTTCTGGCACTTACTCGCGTCTAATTGCCAAGATACACTTTGCCCGCCGTATGGGCTACTATTTGATTCAAATCTATATACCGTCGTCATTGATAGTGGTTATCAGTTGGGTGTCATTCTGGTTGCATCGTAACGCGTCGCCAGCACGCGTACAATTAGGCGTCACCACTGTGTTGACAATGACCACACTAATGTCATCCACAAATGCAGCATTGCCCAAAATATCGTACGTCAAATCAATCGATGTTTTCCTGGGAACGTGTTTCGTTATGGTGTTTGCAGCATTACTTGAGTATGCCACCGTCGGATATCTTGGTAAGCGAATAGCGATGCGCAAGGCGCACGCACAAAATGCACAACAAGCTGCGTTTAAGCTTCATCAACAACAACAACAGCTACAGCAACAACAGCAAGCACAATTACAGCAGCAACAATTCAGTAACTATCCGATGGGCGAGCATTCTGTGACCAAAACCAATACAAGCAAAGGTATGGGCTTGCTAAGCTCACTAATGAAAGGCCACCAACAACCTACAGCCACTACGACAATGAGCAGCAGTCAAGCAGCACTCGTGAGCCGTAGTGTAGCGAAATTCTCCGGCAAAAAGCTCGACTCTATATTTGGCGTTCGACCGTCCGATATTGACAAATACTCGCGCGTAGTGTTTCCCGTCTGTTTCATATGCTTTCAGTTGATGTATTGGATTGTGTATTTGCACATTAGCGCCTTTTTGGAAACCAGCGAGGCAGATGAGGCCAAATCTTGATTACGTGGCATCTCTTAGTCACAAAGAAGCAAAAGAGAAGAAACTCATGCCTTCGACGATTACGACAAATTATTGCATGCACCGCACAATAAACGAAATAATCAATCGATGACGATTCATTGGTTATAGCTATCACAACAACGTGTCACGGTGACAATGGTTGGATTAAATATACTTTGGCGCAGGATTTGTACACAAAAACTATGTTTTCCATTTGTATGCTTTCTTTAGAGTCGTCTTTTTCATAATAAACTCACCACATCATATCATGAACTCGCATTGTACACTTGTAAATGGCATTTGAGTGGTTCAACCTTGAGCCCACTCAGAATATTTCTATATTTATCATGAAAAACGTCAAATATATGCCATTGTGATACTATTGTTGCACCGTATATGATCTTGTCGTAAGTAAATCAAGAGAACGCTCGCATCAATCTTATGAATCATACTGCTCCATCGATATCATTATTAAAATCTAGTTATATACAGAATCTGACCAAAAAACACTGAAAATGATCAAGCTATTATTTTCAGCTATTTTTCTCTTGACAATCACCAAATTGACAAGTGCCGGAAATTCAGAACAAGCTATTTCGAACAATGCAATCAATTACAAAACAGCCATCGAAGAACTAGCCGAACGATTGAACGGACTCTATAAGGATGAGATAATCGAAGATATTCTTTTGAAAAACAGGCTTCCAAAATTAAAAGGTTTCTTCGAGAGTGCAAACGCTACTTGTTCGACTAAAAAAGCGATATTGTCGATTTGGAAGAGCATGGCTGAATCTAGTGGCAAACATGTTGAAGCTTTATGTGATACAAGCATTGTGAAGATTTTGCTCAGAGAATTGAACACGGACGATAATTTCGTAGAAAGGCAGCACCATGCAGGGCGTTCAAGCCTAAAAAACTCAACTTTCAATCGTTTATTTGAGAAACAGAC
>JAIFTH010000349.1:0-32711 GCA_019968535.1 Fragariocoptes setiger
TCTCTCTCTCTCTCTCTCTCTCTCTCTCTCTCTCTCTCTCTCTCTCTCTCTCGATAATTAAGCTCAAAAATTCGAACGACTCAGACGGCTAGATAGATTTTGATCCCCAAATTGTAGGCATAAAGATCTCCATTTTCGGTCTTATTTTAGTCTACAAAAAACCCTACACATGAGCTATGAGAATTGAAAAAAGAAAAAATAGACGAGGCCAACGCTGACTGGCTGGCTGTTTGACTAACACAATGAGACGAAGAGTCGCTAAACGCGTGAAACCGCGTGCACTGAGCTGCTCACCGAGGCGCCAAAACTAATTATAACACACACATGTGAGCGTGTCAACAGTGGAGGCCCAAAGCGAACACACAACTGGAGTTCGCTCAAACTTTCACTTCACGGCACCAGCAAAGTGTAATTTTGTGCGCTAGTCAAAATTGAGAATTGCAACAGTGACGGCACACATCAACTATTTGAGAGTGTGTGGCCTTGCGAAAATAGAAGACTGTAATCGGGCGAATGAAAGAGTGAACAAACTGCCAAGCGACAATGTATGTGTGACGACATGACAATTGTCGTCGACGCTTTAAAGTAACCCCGAACGGAAATAGAGGCCAAGCCGTTGTTGGTCGTTACTCGTTGACAGACACCGGCAAACAAACCAACGACAACAACAACACCGTTCGACACCAATTCATTAGCACGCGCACACACTGATAGAGGGCAACACATGTGTCATATGTGCACTCGCGATAAGGGCTGTGCATCGTTGGGCTGTTGCATGTCGTTGTCGTTGTTGTTGTGATTTCCGGTTTCGTTTGGCCACAACATACGTTCTGTTCATCTACTGCTTGTGCACATTTTTTCTCCAACAGCGTTACTTACAGTCACTATGGCGTATCAGCAGCTTCCATGCGGCGTTGTCTATGGCAGGCGTTAGATTGGTGGTGCCGGAAGTGACACAGTGTGCCGCACAATTGTGCATCCAGCCCAGTTGCGCCGGCTCAGCCGTTACAGCGCCAGCGAGCTCATGACGAACGCACCTAAGCCGAATAACAACGAGCAAGCTATGCGACGATTCATCCAAGCAGCCAGCAAGCTATCTAGCTAGCTTACCAGTCGCCCAGCACTCAAACAGACAGACAGAACGACCGACCGACCGAAAGTCAGCCGCGGGCGCCGGAAGCGATCGGCGCTGTTCTCTGGCCCTCTTACTGTTGTTGACTTCAACTTTATGCTCGCTTCACATGTGTCAGACTCATATGCAGCTTCTGACTGCCTCTGAATCCGAGTCCGACTCACACCCACACACACAAACTTGTGAATTGCACACGGAGCCCATGGGCGCCATGTGAATGCGTCACGCCCACTTGCTCGGCTATATTCAAGCTAGCTGGCTGGCTAACTTTAGCTAGAGAGGGAGCTCAATGTTTGGCTCTGCCAAATGGACGAGTTAACCAGAGTTAAACAGATCATATTGCTGCTGTTGTTGGTGTGTCTGAAAATATGTTGCCAAGCGCGTGCTCAATCATCACACCAGAGGTGTGAGTCTAAACACACACGCGCACAGATGCCAGAGCACGTGCCAGAGCGGAACAGACAATATTCAGTATGAACAACGATAACAGCAAGTTGTTTGTATGAAGTGAGGGCTCCAAATTAAGTGGCGATCCAGACTTTTTGATTGTTCGCCACGTTGACTGCACGTAGCAGTGACGATAGAGTTGGCGGCCACTCGAGGAGTTCAAAGCGAGTCTCGATCAAGTCTCGCTTTAACTGTTGTCTGTGTGCATTGCGTCATTTTTTTCTTGTTAGTTCCAATCGAAGAGGGCAAAAGCACGGGCGCAAACTAAGGTTTGCATTGCACAGAAAGTACAACGAGAAAAATAAACCGCACATAAACTAAGCAAAGCGTGAACGTAACAAAATGCCAGTGAGCGCCAACGCCCATCATCATCTGATACAATATGCAGGCAATGTTTATCTCTGATTCGGTCTAATTGGCGCCCACACACACACACACACACACATGCACGCACGCACAATCATATTGAACAAGCTCACAGCATGGTTGAGGTCCGCGGGGCTAAAACCAGCAGTCACACACACGATATCATACAGTTGAACGCTTTATATCGCTGTTGTGCGAGGTGTGCGTGCCTGGGGCCTCCGCAAGCAATAGTAGGCAGTGGTATCATGCACACTCGCGTGTCCAAGTGGCCATTGTTTGTTTCCCTTTTGCTTTAATATTTGTTTTTTATTATTAGTATATCTTTGGTTTATCAGAAGCTGTATTATCTTGATAACCGCGTACGTTTGTTGCAGTTTGCGCTAGTAAAAGTCACGCTCTGGCGACCTACGGCGATATCTGACAGCAAGTCTGGCGAGCTTACTCGAGCGCTCGAGTGAAACGACTCACGCAACGCATATTAGAGCACGCATAGAACCGTAGAGATCCGGGGGCTCAATTTGCTTTGCTATATAATATGTGCACAAATGGGACCTCTCGATCGTTCACAGGAACAACGAAATTAGAGCTTAGCTTGTTTATGTAGCTTGGTTGGTTCGTTGATAGCTGTTGTAAAATACACATCTAGACAAAAATATGAAGAGCAAGAATGATTGCTTATAGTTGATTGCTTGCACTGTTTTCCGTCCGATTGTTTCGACGAAAAGAATATTCGAGAGAAAACTATGTGGCGTGGCAATCTAATTCAGACAAGTATAATAGCAAAAGACAATATATCTCTGTCCCACACGAGAGTGATAATGAAGCATGAACTACTAACATAATCTTTGTTTGAAAGCAGGTGCCAATTTTGGGGTCAATTTTGGCTCACACTCGGCACAGGTTGCACTTCTTGCACAACCTGTGTGCATCACAGGTGCAACAACGTGTGCTGCTGCTGCACCGTCATCATCATCAACAGTGTGACACAAACTGTGGGTGGCCTTTCGCTCTACGTCTTGAACAATAGGTCTATTTTAACTTGCAAATTTGCATGTTCAAAGTAAACAACCACACACACAGAAGAAAAAAAACAAACAAACTAAACCAGCGATCGAGCTTACAAATTTTATCATTGCAGAGAAAACAACGAACAGAGCGGGGCACAATATGATGACGACGATGTGATGATGATAATGATCAACGTCATTATCATCATTGCAGTAACATGTTGATGAACAAATCAACACCCGAACGCCCACTTGTTTTTTTTGTTCGTGGCTCAAGACATGCAATGTGTGCGTGCGTCTTTGCATAGTAATCTCAAATAGCAAAACTTGCCATTGTACATGTCTGTTGCCCATGCAATATGGTGCATTCATCATTCAAGTCTCAACTTGTATTTTGATTCAACTTACCTGCTAGTCGTGCGCTCATTGTTGTTGTTGTGGTTGTTGTTTCACGTTCTCCGTGTTTTGTTGCTGGCTGTGTTGAAAGTTGTTTGCTGCTTTATTTGGAAAGACCTAAAGCAAGAACGCAAATGTTTCCAATGATTTTCTTGGATTTCGTTTGTCTTCGATTGATGTTGCTTCTTTTGAGCCAAAAAGTCCATCAATAGATCGATAAACTTCGATCCTGACTATACTTTCTACGTGAAATCTATCCCACACTGTACTATTCACCTGCTGTAGATGCAACTTGATGAATCGATGACAGTAACACACAGTTGATAGGAACGTTGATCATTAGTGAAGCTGCCTGACAAGTGCAAGCATCTCAGTTTGGATGTTGCTCACATTGTCAGTTGTGGTGTTGTCTGTACAGTGGCCGAATGGCGACTGACGAGCATCAGGATGGTTGTGTCAGTTGCATGCAAACATGGTAGCCAACAAACAGAAGGAAACGGCAAAGCGCATGCGCGTCATCGAAATATTGTCGCCAGCAATCAGCGCCACCTAGCGCTCACCAATGGAGGACACGTTTTCGTGATGTCACTCTGTGCAATCTCTCTCTCTCTCTCTCGATTGAACTAGTATTGAGAATCTAATTTTAAAACTCTCAACATCTTGATCAAACAAACAGCTTACACAGGAAAATATCGCGAGCAAATGTTTGTTCAACAAATAGTTTAGATACTGTAAATATCGAACAAGAGATTGTTAGAAAACAATGCAGTGTTATGAATGAAACAGTAATCTAATCCAAGTTAACTATATATAAAATTCATTGCACCCCAATGTACGATGCGTCTCCTCAATGATTGGTAGCAAACGATTAGTAGTTTCACTTTGCACATGGGAGCTCGTTTTATTATTGGTATTATTATTATTAAACAATATGCTTGCGCGTAATCGAATTTGTTGAACCAACATTCTCTTCAGTTTGACACGCGCGTGCTCTCTTATGTAATCTTGCAATCAATATAAACGACACATGCACACACATAACTAACGACAACAACATGTCTTACATTGTCATCATGTTAGCTTTTGGCTGCTCGTCGCTCGTTTGCTAGTGGCGGGATCTGATCGACGATTATGTAATTACAAAAAGTGCTATCAGCTTGTTTAGTTTCTTTCGGCAGTCTGTAGAGATCGCAAACTGTTCATGTTGAGCATTCAATGTCCTATGTTTAACCATTGATGTCAGCATTAAGAAGGCCATCGCATAACTTACGTGGGACGATACGATACGATGCGAATGTTTGCAGACGATAGTTTCAAAACACAACAAAAGGTGTAACAAAGCCAACCCAACTGCCAACCATTGCTCGCCTGACAATCAGACAACGGCATATCAGCAACGGGGTGACAGCGCATCCTCTAAATTAGACAAGCACAATGGCCAACAATAGTTAATCCTTTTATCTCGCTTGCATTTGCGTCTCTCTCACATATTGTATTATTAGTTGTAAGGTGATGCTGCACGTGCCACGCGCCATTGGCTCCATCGGTGACATGTGTGTGGCAGATTACAACGGCATGATGCTAGACAAGACTAATGTTGGCAAGTTTAGACAGTCATTGCATCATTAGAGATGCCCGAGGGCTGCTATTGTTGTTTGACATCTTGACTTTCAAGCTGCCGAGTTAGCTCTGAGACCAGAGGCTACTGATGTGGGTACGCGAAAATTCACTATCCCTCATTTCGTCTACAGTCAGCTGCTATGCATTGTGTGAGCTTCGACGTCGCGAGTAATGCGCCTTCTCGCTAACTAGAGCTATCTGGAGCTAACCGATCGTCTCACTTGCATAGTAACTCGTTGATTTTTCAAAACAGCCAGTGCGCTTATTATAGTTGTTACCGATAGCAACTTGATTTTGCTCGTTCGTTAAATTCGAATCATCTGCTTAAATTTGGCGCGCAAACTTATCTTGACTTACCAGCTGACAGCGAACGAGCTCTTTTGCGTGCAGCAGCCTGCACGCACGCACACCCAGACAAGCGAGCGAACGAAAGTGAACGAACACCAAGCTTGATTGTTTATGTTTATGCTTGTGTCCGCCCTAAAGTGCGTGCATTCTGCCAACAACAACGATCCCGCACTTGGCATTGCGACGCACCAATCTCGGACAATACTTACATTTTGGTAGATCTATTTAGAATTATTCCGTCAAGAATTTATCGGACACCTGTCATAATTTCAGGAGCATTTCTCGATCCAAACTCGGCCACGGGCATCAATTTGTGATGGACACTCAGTACACGACGCCTAGTATTTGCAAGAAGCTAGTCACAAGCAATCATACATTATTCGTCACGAACTCAACGACTTTGAGCAATCTCACACTGAACAAGAGTAATAAATCATTGATACTCTAGAGACAATCTCTTCACATATAGTGGATTAAAATGGATGACGCGGATACGCGGGCGCTATTATTTAGCGCGATCCAACATCTCAACGAATCCTTCCTAGCCGACCTGTTGTCGGCGTCCAACGCCCGTCAACATGTCAATGATTATGATGACGATGGTAACACTATGCTACATCTGGCTGTGGTCAAAAATTCTGTTCCATGTGTTCGCATTTTATTGCGCAATGGTGCCAATCCCAATTTACTAGATGCAATGCGAGCACGTGCACCGATTCATTTAGCCACTGAATTAGGCAACATAGACATGATTGGCGCTTTATTGGAGCACCCACTCATTGATGTGGAGTGTCGCGATGATCGCCACTTGACGCCAGAAGAGATAGCACAATTCTGTGGACACGAACAATGCCAATCAGTGATTCGTGAACAGCGCGAGTGTGTGTACGAACAGAAAAGACATTTGTACGCATTGCTAGAGTCAGCATGTCAGGCTAATAATACAGCTCTGCTTGAAGAGATACTTCTCACCACACGCAAAGATTTCGAGACCAAATTGTGCAAATGGCGTGCAGCCGACCAACGTGAGGCACCAAGATTGGTGGCTAAGCTGATGGCGGATTGTGTCAATTGGACCCCTCGCGGTACCGGAGTCAGTCTACTATTTAAATCAGCTGCAATGGGCCATACTGATATCTGTGCTGTCCTCATAAAAGCAGGTGCTGTGGCACGCAATCTACAAAACACCAATTATACACCATTATATGTGGCCGCGTTTGGAGGACACAACGACACTGTGAAATTATTGTTGCATCATTTTCCTGGTCACATCGGTACTGCCACAATTGAGCGTTGGTTACCGTTACACGCTGCTTGTCTCAAGTCACATTGTGATACCGTGCGATTGCTATTGACACACACATATCCGGAGCGTTCTTGCCGCACATATACTAGTCGTTCAGGTACCTATGAGTTTAAATTTGCATTTGATGTCAATGCGCAAGATGCTGCCGGACAAACTGTGATATATCTGGCCGCCCAGGCCAACAATCAACGACTGCTCGACACTCTTTTACAATTTAGAGTGCCAGCAAGAGTGATAGATCCCTCGACAGAGCCATCGACAACATCCTCGATGATCAATGAGGACCACTCGAACGCAGATAAAAGTCGTGTCTCTCGAAGCAAGCGACCGTCAGTTGATCGAACGCGAGCACGTGATAAATCTCTTGATCCTCGTTTGTTGAAATCGAGAAGCAGTGATACAGCAGCACCGGGTGTTTCCAATGAGGCGAGAGATCAGGGTAAAACGTGCATGGTGTGCCCTTTCGAGTTAGACATTTATTGTAATAATAATTCGGAGTCTGCTTTGCATGTGGCTGTGTGTCGTCAGTACCATTCGATAGTTAACACTTTACTAGTGCACGGGGCCAACCCAAATTTGCCCATTTTGTTTCCATTCAAGGACCGTCTTTCTAGCGGTAGTGCCAAAGCTTCTAGCACTGAAGAGTCATCCGAATCACCACCGGGAGCCAAATCAGGCCAAACCACAGACCAGGGTTCGCCAGGACAACTAGCTGGACTTAATTGGTTCAGAGCGGCCAAATCAACATGCTTACGTGAGGCTTGCAAACGAAACGATCTCGCTCTCGTTGATTTGTTAATACGTTATGGAGCTCGTGACGATGACGACAATCAGGCATTACATGCTGCATTCGTCAATACTCCGGCATCCGTACCATCGAGCCCTTCGTCTACTAGCGTGCCTAATCCAACTCTGAGTTTGGTGTCAAAATTATTGTCGTTACGCACAAGCGTAGATTCTGATCATCAGCAACATGAACTCAAGTTACCTGCAGCAGGAAATGGAAGTATTCGAGCAACTGATGGCCATGATATCAATTTGCAGCCGGTCAGCGTCGATTGGCATGCACTCGCTTGCTTGAGACGCATCGAACCACAATGGTTGGTTGATGCCGGGGGCGCTCACAACAAACGTCTTCACTTAAACACATTACAACAACGTCAAGTGGCACTTGCTACTATCACACGGCTCGATGTATCTGGCACCAACTTAAAACAAGTGCACGTATGTGTTTTCACCTCGATGCCATCACTACGACAGTTGAATCTGTCTCAAAACAAGTTAGAAAATGTACCTGTGATCACTGACTCCGTCGACACTAAATGGAACCTACCGCAATTGCAAGTGCTAGACCTACACGATAATCGCTTATCTGGATCTCTTGATTGCATATTCGAGCAATTACCTGCTCTCGTTGAGCTTGATCTATCATCTAATCAATTACGTCAATTGCCTGCGTGTGTTTGGCAGGCTCCAGCATTGCGTGAACTCAATCTATCCGGCAACTTGTTGCACGATTTACCGTTGCCCGTCGGACATTACATTGTCAATAATAATCTTCCTGACAATCGCAACACGTCACGTTCTATAAGAGGAACCTCACCATCAGGTTCAACAACTGAAACTAGCATCGATGGCATCACCGATGACGACTTCGATTCTCAATTCTTGTTAGCCCCAACTAATGAGAATGTCAATTTGAAATCATTGGAGTCAAGTACTGAAACATCTAAATGGACCAGACTTGACCACTTAACCGTGTCAAACGAAATAAGCACCGCCATGTATTTTAAGAAATTGTCCACCCATGCGACCGCAGTAAATGAATCATCATCCGTATCGGATAAACGTGTGCGTCGCAAAACATCTCGATTGTTAATACTAAATTTATCATTCAATGCATTTGCACAAGCACCAAGTGCTTTGGCATGCGCCACACCAATATTAGCTCGTCTCAATTTGGCGCACAATAGACTTGAATCACTCGGTGCACCCAACCACTACCCTGCTCGTCTCAAAAGTCTTGATGTGTCATGCAATCAAATTGCAAATTGGTTTGACTGTTCACTATCTCTATCGATAGTCACTTGCGATCATCGTGCCCACACATCGTTGTCCTGCCTTAAGACTCTCAATTTGGCACACAATCGTCTACAACAATTGTTGGCCGGTGAGTACCGCTACCAATTATCTGCACTCACACATTTGGACGTAAGCTATAATCAATTGACATCAGTTCCGGCATCAGTGGCCCGACTTGGCGAACTGTGCGCATTAAATTTGACTGGCAACACAAATGTGCGTTCATTGCCGCCAGAAATGGGTTTGCTACGTCGATTATGGAATCTTGGTTTAGCTGGATGTCAGTTGGACGAACCTCTACGTTCGTTAGTGACTTCGAAAGCGAGTCACCATCATTCTAGTGGCGCACCTCAAGCCAACCAGGTGTCCTTGAGCCATCCCTATAGAACTGTTGATATAATTGGATATTTACGTTCAGTTTTAGAAGACGCGCGACCCTATTCACGGCTCAAGTTGATGTTGGTCGGTACCCAAGGCATTGGCAAGACATCATTACTAGAGCGCATGCGTTCTGAACGTCCCGCCGCCAATATATCTACAACCTCAACAGCGCCTCCTGAGCATTGGGCACGCCGAGTAGGAAAGCAACAAGCCGGTGAACGTGGTAGTGGCATGAAAACTCCAAAGGGTGTCACATTATCCACAGTAGGTGTCGACATACATGAATGGGTGTGGCAAGGAGATTCTGCCAATGCGTCCAACGGCATAGGACCTGTAACTTTCTCAACGTGGGACTTTGGTGGTCAGCGAGAATTTTACGCTACACATCGATACTTTTTGTCACGCCGTGCCATCTATCTAGTTGTGTGGCGTGTAACCGACGGTGCACGTGCACTCGACAACATTCACGAATGGCTTGTGAACATTGCCTCATGCGCACCGAACGCACCCACACTGATTGTTGGTACACATGTTGACGTGCTCGTATCTAATGGACCAGCAACCACAAATAAGAGCTCTACGACGACTGAAATCCAGTCTCAAGCACTAAGTCAAGAGGCACAACTATTGGCACTACAACAGGCTATTCGTGAAAGGTTCATTAACATTGTCGACGCTGACAAGTGCGGCTATCCTCGCGTTGTTGACTCTTTGTTTGTGTCGACACCGCCTAAACGCGCTCTCAACATTCGACGCTTATGTAATGTCATTTACGACTGTGCCTGTGCACTAACTACGAGTGGTACACTAGCGTTGTCGCCTGGTCCAAATTATTCAACATCGACCGCTGCGCCTGATCGACTGTTAGCCGTTAAAGTGCCAGCTACTTATTTATATGTGCAGAACATCGTGAGTGCGTTGGCGGCAGAACGACGCCAGCAACGACTTGAGCCTGTCATTAGCTATACCGAGTTTCGACGTTACGTGTCTAGCCAATTGCTGGCACGCTATAATAAGCGCTTACGTTCGCGTTTTTACACTGACGACGAGCTTGATACAAGCAACTCTCGAAGTCTCGATGATAGTGAGACGGGTGACGATTATTATGCACACGATAATGATGATGACTTCGAGCAAGACGACGACGAGTTGCGTCAAGCCACAAGATTTTTGCATGAAAATGGTGTTTTGCTACATTATGACTTCGACCAACAACTTAGACAGTTGGTGTTCATTGAGCCACAATGGTTGTGTGACATGTTGGCGCACGTTGTGACGATTCGTGAAATCAATCCCTACGCACGTGACGGTTTGATGCGTGTATCCGATGTCGAGCGGTTGTTTGCCAGCGCCCAACTAGCTGATTATGTCATCAGCCTATTAGCAAAATTTGAATTAGCGTTGGCGTGCAACTCACGGCATCTGTTGCTTATCCCGGCATTGTTACCTGACGAGCAAGCAGTGCGACAACGTACACGTGCTGCCTGTCGCTACATGCCTACAGCTGTTGAATTCAACACACCATCATCTGCTGCAGGTACAGAAGCACCATGTGAAGATGCAGTGCTGTCTGGGCATGGGAAGAGGCGAGCTAGGGCACGAACTTCATCGGCGCAGCAAGGATCTGCCTCGGCTCGTTCTCTCAGTGTTGATCCTCGCCGATTGTATGCCAAGGTAACAGCATCGTCGAAGAAAAACTCATCGACTGCTAGTTTGCCTCGAACGCACGTGGAGTGGTGTCAGCGACCAGAAACGTCTGTTCATCGACTGGTTCTTCTCAAATACGTGCCTGCCGGTTTCATGGCGCGCCTACAAGCATGGCTCTTAGCTGACACTCAGTTGGCTGCATTGGCGGCTGGTCTTTATGAACCGAATGCACGTGCTACACCTAGCTGGACATGTTGGCAAGGAGGGTGCGCCCTCTTCTTGAACGCATGGCGTTGGTCCAGCGACAAAGCTTGCTCATTTACAACATGCAATATTAATGGCCATAAAACAAATGGTATGTTCGAAAGTAACGATTTTGATGACGACAACGATTGCTCAGGTATCGCAGCGCTTGATGATGCTGATCCACGCTACATCTTACGCGTACGCGAATCACGTTTGGCACCGTCAAGCGACCATTTCGATGTTGAACAAAATCGGCGTTATTTAGTGGCACAGGTGCCGTCTGTTGACATGAATAACCATCGTACACATCAACATGACTCTAGCTATAGCAGCAAAAGTAGTATCGACGACACTCATAACAGTGATGACTTCAAAAATGGAGAGCAGTCTCGTTTTTCGTTAGATAGGGCAGGGACTTTTGTTAGCAACATTGACTGGTTAGCATGCACACAGCAACAATTTACCAGTGTTGTTCAAATATCACTTCCAATGGCACGTATTCGTTTGTGGCATCAATCACCTGGAACAGTGGATCAGAATCAGAATGGCGGCAAAGAGACCACACAAGAGGACGGTGCCGATCAGAAGCTGACCCTCGAACCGAATGTGCGTTACGCAACACGATTGTTATCATTAGTTGTGGATCACATGGACAGTCTACTAGAAGATTGGTATCCAAGCTTAGGTACTCGCTTTGTGCACACTTCGTACGGTCATTATCTGGTCGCTCGTCTGGCTGCGTGCTCATTATGTTGTAGAACGGCTAACACTTCCTGTGACAGTTCTCATTCATCCTCATATCCAATCCACTGTTGGCACGTTGAACACTGCATGTTGCGTGCGTACGATTTAGCTGACGCTGATGCAGCAATGTGCGAGGCTCTCAGTAGTAGCGTTACAAACGATACTTCAGAAAAAAATGCCAATAGTAAAAACACAGGTACCAATAATGAGCGCAAAACATTCGAATGCGCTTTGCACGGTATTAGACCTTTGGCAGCGTTAGCACCCGACGTCATGTTTAGTGATATTGACGACAGTATGCGTGTTGTCGGTAGCCGTTTTCGGCGCTGTCAATTGATTGGACGTGGCGCACATGGACTTGTATATCGTGCACACTTGGCCCCTTCACAAACCTCGTCAACTTGCCGTAGCAACGCAGCATCAACTATACATCACGGTCGATCGAACGGTGCATTAACACCAAGTGGCACGAGCAATAATGTTGGCAATGACGATGAGCGCCCTGTAGCCATAAAACTTGTCCAACCGGTTATTGAACCCTCCATTGGCGCCACACGCTTTGCTAATGCTGAATTACGCGCGTGGCGTGCAGCGCGACAAAATTGGCTCCGCGAGCCCATGCAATGCGCTTGGCGCGCTTATACGAGCGTACGCCAAGAGGCGAACGTGTTGATATCATTGAAACACTCGAATATTGTCGCATTTGTTGGTGTCTGTGTACGCCCGTTGGCACTCGTATTGGAACTAGCACCGCTTGGTTCGCTGGACACGCATCTAGCTAATTACAGGCGTCTAGGAAGACGTTTGTCGAGCGATTGCGTGGCACGCATCATTCATCAGGTGGCACGTGCACTAGAATATCTACACGGTCTCAAAATCATTTATCGTGATTTGAAGCCACAAAATGTGCTGGTTTGGCGTTTTCCCAACGATCATAATTTTAACAACAATTGTATCTCACATACTGAAGAAGAGGCACCACTGCTGAAACTGGCGGATTACGGAATTGCACGCGCTGCGCCTCCAGGTGGCGCTACAAAAGGTCTAGCCGGCACTGCCGGCTTCGTGGCTCCAGAAATATGGCGCCACAACGGCGATGAATTGTACACCGATAAAGTGGATTGCTTCTCATTCGCTATGCTCATGCATGAATTGCTTACCTTGCGATCGTGCACGTACGGCTCACCGGACTCGATACCAGACAATTCTATAACGAATGCGTTCAATGAGAGCCACGAACCAATGAACAAAGCACACGAACCGTGGCTCGCCACTTGGTTGGCTGGTGGTGCTCGTCCTTCGTTGGCTCGTACGCCTCTCGTTTACCCGAGTCTTTATTATGAGCTTATGTGTGCTTGTTGGGCCCACTCACCTACTGCTCGTCCCAGCGCTAGTCAAATAGTCTCGCTATTAGCGTGTCCTGAGTTTCAGCATTTGCTTGACGTGATCTCATTGAACGAACCTGTGCACTACCCCGCTACTGGACCGTGTCCAGATATCGCACAACGATTGCTAGCCTGTTGCTTATCATCGGCAGATGGCAACAATCTTCTCTTAGCCACTGTCGCGTTTGACACGCCGCATTTGCTTAACTTGTACCATACACGTCCAGTGTGTGACGACTTCAGTGCTCAGCGTTGGCACGTCGCTCAACGTCTAGATCTTTCTATTGTTTGTGATGCTACCAATTGTGATTTGACAACATCAGCAGTAGCAGCAGAAAATCCATCGATGGATGCCAAACAACTCAAAGTAGCTGCTATGTGCGACTCGACACATGGCTTTTTGTTGCTATGCGACACTAATTCATGTCTGCACTTGTTCAATGTTAGCAACAACGATTGTTGTTTGGTCGCAACGTATAAATTGGAATTTCAGCCCACTTCAAATGACACAGATCCTCAAGTAGAAATTGTTCAAATGTGTAGTGTCACACACACTAGCTCACCAGCGTTGGTGGCATTAGATGCACAAGGTCGTGTTTGGATTGGACGACTCGGTGACAAAGATGACAATCCGAAGAGCTTTTGTCAATCAGGCTCTTTGCGAACCCAGCGTGAGCCAGTAAAGATGTGGCCCACCGATGGCAGCGTTGAGTTCTTGTGCGTTCAGGTCGATGCACGTGCTAGCAGGGCACATGAACGCTTCAGGTGGTACACGATCTGGTGTGGACACGCGCACGGTGTGACGCGCATGCTCGTCGACGAGAATGAGCATTGTGTTGAGCGCCAATCGTTATGGGCACTGGGAGACACTGATTTAGCCGACGAGCGTGTGGTCGAGGCCAATGAACCGAGTGCTGTGCGTCATTTAGCAGTTTCACCTTCCAATCTACCTGTGACTAACAAGAATGCGAGCAGCGATTATCAGCAAGAGCAGCTATGGTCGACCGCTGGCGCCACCGTACACGTATGGAGTGTGCCAGAAGCACGAGTAGCGCGCAAACTTGATTGCTGGAAGCTGGTGCCGTGTAGCGAATCATTGGACACTATGCTCAGTGTTGAGACACACCAGCAAGTGGCACGTTCGGCGCATGTCACTTCTTTGGCCCTGCACTCGAGCGATATCAACAGTGGCAGCGCAAGCAATGTTGTTTCGAACCACCAATCATCTGATGTTGCAACGTCACCCTCGCAACAGCTAACGTTGTACGTCGGCACTTCGCACGGTTGCGTAATGGTTATTGAGGCCCGTACTCTGGCACCTGTTATCGTATTTCGTGCGCACGAAGCACAAGTACGTTTGTTCGTACCACCAGCGCCTCATATTGGTATCAATCACGAGAACAAAGTTAAAGCGAGAAACGGCATTGATTCGAATAGCTCACAGCATAGTAAAAGCAGCAAACATGCATTAGCTTCCTCGACCAAGAGAAATATTGTCGTGAGTCTTGGCATCGAGTATCGTAATGTCATTGGGCGTCATATCGCCACAACTGCCAATCGTCGAAATCGCACAACGGGTAACAAATCTAATTCATCTGGGAAACAACAACAACAGCGCCATGTTGCCATTTTATGGTCAGCACGTGATTGGGCCACCGATTGAAAATTGCCATTCATGAGGGCAACGAAACAATGCAAATATGGGCCAGTGCAAGTTATGAACGAAATTGTAATTGTTATTTGGTCATATTTTATTTTTCTGTTAGCATATTTCCTTAATTATTCCGTTTTCACACAAACATTTTCCTCGAAACACGGCAAATGTAACACACATGGTCAATAAATTCTGTAATTGTTTCTATTGATCATTGTAAATTATTCTCTTTTCTTGTGTATATCATTTGATTTTGATCGCTCTTCTCGATCAGAATCGAATCGGTAATTGTCTACGATGCTTACCGATGTGGTGTGATAACAATTCATGTGTTTGAGGGTTTGGGTGCGCCGGAAGCCGTTCTTTCAAACCCATAATTTCAATGTCGTTCAACGTCTCGCCGAAAATCGATGAATTAATTTATGTTGAATCGGTGTATTAACGTGTACGTCGAATGTTTGTGTGTCGCCAGTAGTCAAGGCAGTGAGCATTTGCTCTCTGATCGCGTTAACATCGATGCACTTACACATAGAATGTTGCGACTGATCAATTGTTTGTTGTTTGTCACATTCGTCCTGCTGAAATTTCAACTGGAGATAAAAGCTAAATTATATTCAGAATAGAAGATTAACTGCAGCTGTTGTAATCGATTGAGACGTATTTGTCAGATTGACATGCTGGCACACCCATAGGTCCGAGACGCGTGCATTTTCCGGGCACATTTTTCACCTGCTAACCAAAATGATTAAGATTACGAAATTAGTTTGTGCTCATCAAATTGGTTTGAGAACATAATTAAAGAATAGAAAACTTGCCGTTTTGATCTCAATGGCACACTCTCGTACCGATGCACCTGCAACAGTGTTGCTGGCCACCGAAGCTTGCTGGCCAGCGGCAGCTAGCATCAACGAGGCACCGTCGCTCGACAAGGTCTCTTCTGACGACACACTGCGAGAAGGCGCGTTCAAGATCCAACGCAACGCCTCCGGTTCTAACTCGGGCGTACTCTTAGCAGCACTGTCTTTGTTATTCTCTTTAGCATCGTCGGTCGATTTCTAATCGAGTTCAATAACAATGACGATAGAGCAAAGTTACAATTAAGAATAGAAAATGTAAATTTAATTTCCCAACACAATATCGAATTGCCTTTACACGATGAGTGATCAATGCTTACCTTGAAACGCAATGCACTGCTTGCAGTATACAGCAAACTGGCTACCACCACCAACAGTGTTAACTTTAATGCATTCATTATGATTGCGATTGATTGATTGTCACTACTGTCGCTTTCGTTTGTCACTTTGTGTGAGTCTGTGTGTGATCTAACTTTGAACGATGTCAGATTTAAACTTTAAACTCTGAAACTTGCAAGAGGTTGAGGAAACAAGGAGCAATAGCTACTATTATTTGGAATTACTTTTAAGATGTTGACTGATCGATTGCTGCGAATCAAATGAAGCATAACACGTGTCGATGGTCGCAATTTATATGTGGCACACTCACTTGAGACGTTGTCTTTCCTGTCGCCCACTCACTAGCTAGTCTAGTCTATTTTCAACGTGCTTGCAAGCTTGACACGTGTTTGCATAACAACTCAACACACCATGCTCTCTTCGCTCGGCTCGGTTCTGCTCCCCTTTAGCCTGCTTTGCTTTGCGCCATCGCTTAGCAATAGAGTTTAATGTGTTATTTGGAACAGATTGGATTGGGTTCGATTGGGCAGATACTATTGTTATAACAATTGCACCTGCATTGGCTGTACAACAGTTAGTGTAGCTGTTGTTGCCAAATTTATCCGGAAAAGAAACCTCGCGCATGCCAATAACAATAGGAAGACTCATGTGTGCCGCCATCAAATAGATTGATGTGTGTGCGTGGATTGAAATAAGAATAAGAATTATGTGCCACGCGCACTACCTTTGACCTTTGAGTGGCCATGTTGCTATATGCTGTTAAAAATAGCGAGTACCCGATACGGACACATCTTGTCACGGGTAGATGGATGTCTAGAGAAATGTCTAGACACCCAACTGTCGACAGGCCATCGAATGTTCGTGTTGTTGTGACGCGCTCGAAAATTTCATTCTTCTTAGCATGAATAACTAGATTTTCTTTCTTTTATGATAAAATAAACTAAACTGAATTGAACTAAATGCAAAATTCAATATTTGACCCTGTTCGAAAACTCGACAGTGGACGAAACTAAAAACTCACATCATCCATTGAATTGATCGACAAATAAATATAGTTTCTCTTATTTATTCTCTGAAACCTTGATCTACTGAACTCTAAGATGTCTAAGCACCTGTCATCGAAAAGAACAGCATTACACAGCCCCACAACTATTACATACACTAAACAAAAACACACTTTGTCTAAGAGAGGGGGAGAGAGAAAAAATAAAGATTAAATCCATTTCCGGCACAATAGGTCACGCAAGATCGCATTTTATTTCACGATACCGGCCAGACCTGGCTAGACCTCCAGACACTCGACAACGAATGTCTAGACATTCGAGACCTTCAGACGATGCGCCAAGAAGGTACGTGCGCCACTTGTGCACGAGTTGCGCCGCAATGTCTGGAAATAAAAGTGTTTCATTCATAAGACGCAATAAGATGGTTGTATTTTATGTTTAGTTCATTTGTTCGCTTTTCCTTTTAGATATGTTTCATTTGCCGCTCATATGATAAATTTAGTGATACAATTGTCAAGCTTACTTCTAGCACTGCAATTGACGTACGACGCGTGGCGACGTCATTCAGTCACTACGTGGTAAGCTGGAAATAGAACACACCCACACAATACGAATAGCTCATCAATGATCGCTCATTCAAAGGCAATCATCGTCTATTCGCCACTAAAAAGCTTATTGTGATCAACACTTTAGCTCTTTTGTTCTTCGGCCTCCTTGGCCTTCTTCTCGGCCTCAATGTCACGCTTGCGTGCCTCATTCTCATCTTTTTGGCGTTGCTTCTCTGCCTCTTTCGCCTTCTTCTCGGTTTCCTTTTGTGCCTTCTTTTCTTCTTTGGTAGGCTCGTTGATTTTATTGATGGCTTCGTGTGCATCTTTCTTGAGCTTTTTGCCGGCAATATTAATCATTGGATTCATAAGCTTAGTCGATGCCTGATCCTTGGCCGTTTCGACACCTTGCTCGATTATTTTATCGGCCACTGCTTTCGCGCCATCCTTCATCGAATCTTCGACCACTCCAAGAGCTGTGATCATTAAAACTCAACAATTAATCACTAACAAAGGAACAATTTCAAAAATTATCACCAATTCATTGATTCAGAACATTTTTCACTTACGATCGGTCAAGAATGACTTCTCATCTTTGTCATCTTTCTTCTTGTCTTTTTCATCGCCGCCGCCTACGACTGTATTCTTGATATCACTTGCTGTTTCATGAGCATCGCTGACTTTTCGGCTGATGCTCTTGGCCAACTCGGCTACAGGAGAGGCTTCGCATATGAACTTAGCCACAACGAACGACACAACAGCGGGCGCCAAGAGGAATGTACGCATTGTACTTGTTTTTTTATCTCACTCTCAACACTTGGGACAATGGCTGGATTATTAGCAATTGTCGGTTTTTGAATTGAATTTTATGTATTATCTGATCGCTAAACTAAATCGTGATATGATAAGCGAATGTATTGAGTGAAAAAATGTGAAACAGAATGAGAAGACTCATTCCAAACAGAACAACATGCTAAAAATAGTCAAACACAACAACATTCGATTTGAATCGAACTTTATTATTAACGATTGTTTTATGCTCTCATTAGAAAGCACACACCTAAAACAACAAACTTGTTATTGTATCAACTGTGTCGAAATCATCGATTGTGTCTCAGGGTGCCTCTGTAGTTGTACTACGCTTGCGATGATGCGGTCTTCTAGTTGTTGTTGGCTCTTCCGTTGTAGTGGTCCTCTTTCTATGCGCGCGAGTCGTCCAGGTTCTCGATTTAACAGTAGTCGAGACATCACTTTTGGCTGTGGTTGTGGTCTTGGATGGTTTGTTGGTTGTCAGCGCTGGAGTGGATTCTTGTCTCGGTGTCATGGTGTTTTTTATCAACGGCTTAGATGTAGTCTTCAATGGCGAGGGCGTGGACGTTGGTCTGACACATCCGGAAGAAGCATCTTTGGCTGCCTTGATCAGTCGCGATAAAGTGTATGAGTTCAACGTAGAGAGTGCCGCAAGTGGCACTGACAATGTCGACACTTTCTCCAGCGCTTGTGACTCGCTTTCCGTCAGCGGTGCAGTAGTTGTTTGTGCACCATTGAAACCGGATGGGAATATTGTATGAACAATGTCTGAGAAAATACCGCGTGATTGTGCGTCATTGCCTGCTTCCGCCGAGCTTGCGTTTTGAGTTGCGTCACCAGCCGAAGCAACATCGGCCGCCATGTCCGATGCTCGACTATCGCCGTCCTCACCGCCGCCACTGTTAGCCAGGTCCTCATCTAATCCGTCAATGGCGGCTCGCGACTCGCCGCCATCATCATCGCCGCTGTCGTCGTCACCACCGCTATCATTACCACCACCACCGCCGCCGTCGCCTCCTCCTCCACCTCCGCCGACCTTATCCAGGCCGCCTAAAAGTTTAAACGAATTGGTAGCGTCAATCAGTGTGTCGATGATATTGTTGCCGCCGTTCTTGACCAGATCGCCGACAATTTTAGCAGCGGGCGCAACCATGGGCAGATTGGCGCTCACTAAAGCGCCGCCAGCCGTTACGGCCCCGTTTAGCACAGTTTTTGCTATATTTTTGGCAATGTCTTGAACTTTTTTTGTTGAATATACGCAATTTCACGTTCGCATCACATTGTTTTAATTGGATTGTTATAATCTACACGCATGATCTATTCTACCCCAGAATGAAAAAAGATTGACTGCATCATTCAAGGTTTAATGAAAATACTTACGTACGCCACGACTTTCAGCATCCTCATCTCCGTCTTCGTCGCCGATATTGCCTTCTTCACCGCCCGGGGCAGCCGGAGAAATCATAACCGGTGATTCAGTAGCGGCAGACACTTCTTCTGACCGGGACCCAGGATCAGCTTCTTCTTCATTGGTAGCACTAGCAGCAACATCATCATCACCTTCAGCCAGGGCATTTCGGGATTGACTGATGGAATCCGTGCCCTCTCGGCGCAGTCGGAGATGATTCTCGATCACATCCGTATCATCTGACATCCAGTTGTGTTAGCATAAATTAAATTCATAAACAGATTATTAACTCTACCGATATACTCTCGGTCATTTAAACTAAATTGTCGTAGATCAACATACCGTTGAATTGTTTAGCGTCGACCAGCACGACACATGTGGTGCACAACACTGCTAACCACAACAATTGATAGTACATAGTTACTTTGACAATTAGCGACAATTTTAATCCTCACGACGACGACGACGACCAATCTTTAAGCGATATCGCTCACTCAAGTTCACTCAATCGACTCGTCAAATGTTCAATTTAACACCTAAGACTCCGAATCATGGCGATTATTTCATTAAAGTTACGCACAATGTGTGTAAGGTGTGTGAGGTTTAAAACACGCTTGACGATGAACCGCCAAGCAAATTAAGTCAGCACACATCTATCGACAATTTATTGCCAATCGGTAGATCATGTTACGCCCAATCAATCGAAGATAAAGTTATGAAACAAACACTTCAATGTTTAAGTGATCTTAATTGATGCTTCAATTAACGAACAAGCAACTATTGACGCTAGCGTTCATTGGTATTTTGTTCGCCACACAAACACAACAACAAACAGTTCGCTCGCTGTTTGTGTGTACGAAACACATTGACAAATCTTACACAAGCTCTGGTGAGCCGAGCACACAAAAGCATGCGTCCTGAAGCAACCGGTTCATGTATACCCGTCAATGGCTTAAGATGATGTACCGGCGAGCGAACAAAGTGATGTGGTAAAAGCACATACGGCAGCTAGGTATTGCAAAACAAGGCTACACACAAACACTCGATCGGTTCGCTCGTCAGTAAGCAAGGCAAAATCATCACAACTTTATCAACTTATAAAGCAGATCGTTGAGAAATCCCATCAAAACTGCAACAACCGAATAGTTATCCGATAGATTAAGGTGGAAATATTCAAGCTATTGTTGATATGCAAAAACATCTTGAAATGACGAGCATTATTGCACGACCACCAATTGTGGATAGCATTTGTTATTTGAGAACACGTACACGCGCGCAAAATATCAAATCTGGCCTGTATTACTGACATCACAAGATGCAGTAAGTATATTAAAAAGGTATATCGACATTAAAGCAAAGCAAAGGTCAATATCGATATAAATATGAACATGAATATGAATAGAGTTAGGCTGAGATAGCCTACAATAAGCTAGATGTTGGATGAGTGGGAAAAGTTGTTGGTTCGAGGAAGCATTCACATAATGAGAGGAAACAGACAATGATAAGTTCAAGTTCATGGTTTGATCGATTCGACGAGCGATTAACTATTGCTCGTCAATGTTTTACGTAGCGCAGTGTTCTTATGATTGTTGGGCGTAAAATTATTGTTGCTATAATTGAAATTGACATCAGTATCGTTGTTATTGTTGGTAAAATTGGGGCTCTTTACGTGATGATTATTGATGCTGTTGTTGTTGTTGCTGTTATTTTTCATCCTATTGTAGACGGCTCTCCTATGGAGATTGCTGTTGTTGCTGATATTGATAAGGGCTTCTTCCTCTTCTTCCGTTTGTCTTTTGTCACCGTTAATATCATTGGTATTAGCTACAGCAGAGGAGGCGGCGGCGGCGACGGCAGCTTTTTGTTGTTTGTCACGACGATGTTTGTATTCAAGTTTATAAAAGTTCATGAACAAAAACCAGAACATGATCGCATGGAAGCCAATGAACCACATGAAACCACGCGGATAATTGCATGCTCTAAATAATAATTGAAACGAATGCACAAATATTATGACAAATTGTATCATTTGCAATGCAGTCATGTAACGTTTCCACCACAAGTATTTGTACATGTGCGGCCCAATTGCGGCGATGCCATAATAAGTGTACATTAGCACGTGTACGAAAGAATTGATGAACGCAAAAAATGTACTATGCCCGCCGGGCGTGAACTTGACGCCCCACCAGACGCTCATTGGCATGATTCCGTGATGAATGACGTGCAGCGTCGATATATGGGCCGTCTTTTTTCGAATGACAAAAAAGATCGTGTCTAGAAATTCAACAAACTTGCTTATGTAATACCACCACGCAATGTCGGCCATACCAATTGCGTCCGGATGTGAAGAATAATCGACCGGTTGACATTTGAGATTGTACTTCCCGAACCAACCGTGCTTGCCTAGCCTATAGAATAGATAAAAGCTTGCTAGAACCATAGTAAAATTGTAAATTAACATCAGATTTCGGATCTCGAACGGTGGCCGATGGCGCATGAGTCGTGGACCCACATATTTGACTGTAAACACGTATAGAAGACAAATGACTATGGTTGGCAACGGTGTCTGCATCAGCGGCCAATCTGTGACACGTGGATCACCATTTCGCCACAATTCGTTATAACTTTCGTAAAATGTTGTTAACATGTTTGTTGTTGTCAGCAGTGTGTTGGTTTGGTTCAGTATTGTGCAGTATGTGTGATTATCTAATGTGATGCCACTTGTTGAGTGTATCTATTTCCTCTGAGTAGAATTTTAGTAATATAATTTTGACGATAACGATGTTTCTTTCTTCTATGCTTTCATTTGCATTTCAATTTTCTCAATGTTAGAGGGAAAAATATTTAAACTGTTCGCTTTCGAACAAATTGTTGACGTTTAAGATCATCAATTTGAAATGGAATCAACCTGGTAGAAAGCACATTGATTCTTCTCCATCTTCTCGCTTGTTTCACTTGCATACGCTCTCACTTAAACTTTAACTTTAGCGTTAGCCGTGATTCTAACTTTGATTGAGTGAACAATATTCCCCTTTGACATGCACTTGTGTTGCTTGTACGATTGCAGAGCAATTTTGCAAATAGTAAGACAGCTAACTGCAGCAGAGAGTCAAAGCGCGCAGCCAATAAAAGCAAGCCAAAGTTGTGTGTGAGTGTGTGTGCGTGTGTGTTGGGATGCGAGAAAGGAAGAAAGCCGGCTACAACTGCTGCTACTGCATTCATTCACAATCACGTTGGCTCGATGCAAAACAGCTGACAAAGAGTCAAACGACGACGACGACGATCGATACACGCACTCACCAAACGATCAATAAGGCATTGATTGATGCTTGTTTCATTATGAGACAGCACGCTGTGACAGTGTGAGGGCCTAAACTTAGCGACGACAACGTTCGGGCGACGACGACGCTGCTCTCCTGCACAGCATAAAATTCAACTGGCGTTATGATTGCCAGTTCGTAGTGTGTGTGTGTTGTTGTAGATGCCTTTGAACTACTATACGCTTTAGTTGAGTCTCTAGTTTGACGTGACTCAATGATTTTTCAATGCCATTCTGGATCTCTGATCAAGCGTAACAAACCGAGCAAGCGAGCGCCCAGTGCTGAGCACAATCAACGACAACCGTCAAGCAATCGATAATTGAGCCGTTGCAGCGAGTAGTCGTTACGTTCTTGATTCGTCGTCCACTTTGTCTGTGTGTTTCGTGTGTGCGTGTGTATCGGTTTGCTTGTATCGATGTCGGTGTCGATGCGAGCAATGGTAGTTTTGCTTTTGTTTTGTTCTTGGATCCACTCTTATTTATGGTTCTCGACTATTTTTTAACCCAACAGTTAGATGTCTTGACAAAGCAGACTCCTATTTGGACAGCTGTATTTATGTTTGTACGTGTGTGTGAGTGTGTGTGTGTGTGTGTGTGTGTGTGTGTGTGTGTGTGTGTCTGTCTGTCCTTGAAGTGGGCGACCGACAAGCAATTTTAGACCGTATATTTACCTTGCATCATCCTATAAATCAATGAGCTCGCTCGCTTGCTTAGGGTTCACAAGCTGCAAGTTGTGATTGCATACTCTCTTACACTTGGACAGTCAAATAATAATGATCATGTCAATCATTGCTAATGCTCTAATTTCTATTGTTGTTTGTGTTATCTGTTGCTTGCTTATTTGTGAAAGTGATAGCGCTGTTATTATTTATATTATCATTGTTGTTACTACTGTTGTGATACTCGCACTGTGTTGGCCGTAATTTTGTTACTTTCATCGAAAACAACGTCGTCAATATAATTAAATGTTTGTTTTCATACTCTTCGAATTTTTTGCTACTGATATCGTTGCTATTGTTGTTGTTCATCTCAATGGTCAATGGACAATAGTGAGTCTTGTCAATCATCTATCATCAATTGCGTGCTATTGACCCAATCAAAATTGTATTAAACAATGATCCACTATCAGCTTCAGTTCTATTTTTCATGGCCAATTCTTTTTTTAATAATTTATTTTTTATTATCAAAACCCAAGCAATAGCTCTCGACTTATCTGGAATAATATAATTTTATTGAAAATCTTGTATGCGTCAGAAATTTCTAGACTAAATTTGACTATTCTCTTATTAGAGTTTTGGACACCAGAACAATTCCTGCTCTGTTAAACTCGTACGCATTGCTTCACTCGACTTACGTAAGCTTGCGCTCGCGAATAATTCGCGGTCGGACACTCGATGTGTGCCCGAAAGCTCTCCCGAAGGTTGCTCGCCCGTCGTGGTCATCGTGTTCGATCGTCACGACTATCGTTACCAGTTTACGCCCTATTATGCGCCACGTGCTCATCCACAAGCACTGCTCCTCATAAATCTGCGCTCCTCAAATCGCGGTATACAAACCGCGCCTCGTACGCTGTGCACGCATGTGTGCGTAAAATATTAGGATAAGTTACGCTTGACCACGAAACGATGATTTTCGACTAGCGTGTATGACTTAATGCGAATGCCAAGTTCGAAACAATGCACAACTTATCTGCTCATCATGAGTAAGCTCTAAGGGCGCATTGAGATTATGGTATTAGTAACATTACAGTATAGTAGTGCAAATAATTTCGCACGTGTTACGTGTAAGATCATGCAAACGAATCATTCACTCACATCGCCCGAACCTTGTGTCAATCGTCCCATCAACACACAAGGAACGCTGTATTGTATTTTTATTTCAGTTCCCTGCGCTCTTGTGTACAATAGCGAGCACACACATGCAGATTCATAACACAACATGCACAAGTACACATGCACACATACACACATATACACTTACACTTCGTTACACATGAACACATACAAATCCACGCAAACACAAGCTGTCTGTTGATATGGTAGTCAAGAACTTGTTTGGGTATCCTCTTGACAGCGTGGTGGACAAGATCCCTATGACCAATGACACCCTTCAATCGATCTTCAGTAACTTAGAAGACTTATTTTACCGGTACCGGCAACCAAAAAGCACGACATTGCAATTGTCAACCATCATGAACGATTCATCGCCAAATCAGCTGGGGCCAGTTGAGAGTTTAAGTGGCGTCAAATTGTATCGTATGGTGGCTCAAATGGACACGATTGCTGACATTGAATCGTTGGCCCGCGATCGAATCTCGCGATTGTTGAATCTATTCGAAACGCGTGCAGCAGCTCTTGTGCATGACATCACTGTTCAATGCCAGCAACGAACTTCATCATTATCGGCTCAAGAAAACATCCACGATACTTTGACACAATCCTCCGCCGTACATCTTATGGAAGTGGACCCACCTCTAGAGCAAACAACCTCTCATAACTTAAATGTATCAGAGAGTTCTGCAACGTCGGAACTTGTCCTCAACAACAACAGTCATTCAATAGAACGCAACCAACTTAATGGCCATAACAATGAGCATGATAGTAGATATGCGCTATTTTGTTCGCACATCATGAAGCAAGCCTCATCACCATACAGAGGACCCTGTAACTTTAAAAGTGATTCAAATACTGAAAATGGACTCTTTGACCCCGATGCTTATGTTTCGAAATTAGATGACCTAACAAGGGGTAACCTCCAACGTAGTACCTTATTGCTCGAACAACTCCAAGAGACTAAGTTAATGATTGCCAAATTAGTCAATGAACATAAGGAGCGTATAACTAAGATATCTGCAAAAAATGACAAGTTGAGAGTCTCGTACTAATGGCTAAACGCTGATTTCAATGGTCTCAATTAATTTTGCTTATGGTCAGCCGTTCTCGAGATATATTCTAACTTTTTGGGTTTTTCAAAAATAAGTATGTAATTCAAAGGGAATATATGCCTGGTCGGGCGCACAAATTTATACAATTTTTCTGGCATCCGGACGTGCTTGAACAGCTGATTTGGAGCATGAACTGTTCATTCGCAATCACATGCGCATTCATCTCTATTTACCCTCACACCCATCCCCAATGGATTGTAATAATAATAACCATAAGGATAACAGCACTAATAGCCACAATAAAACTATCATGTCCCAGCTCGGCAAAGATCGAATCATATTGGCCACGAAACAAGACCACGAAACTCCGTCTAAAATCGAACTGCCAGCACCCGAGGAAAGTGAGCAAAGGCGAGGCCTCATTCTTCCAAATGGAGAGCTCAACTGGTCATGCCCGTGCCTAGGATTCATGCCGTATGGTCCTTGTGGATACGAGTTCCGAGAGGCTTTTACTTGCATTCACAAGGCTGAGGAAACATCATCGTCGTCGTCTAATTCTGACGAGACCAAAGAAAAAGAGGTCCGCATGAAAGCAGAAGAGTGCTTTCCGAAGTTCAAAGCCATGAAAGAGTGCTTCGCGGAGTTTCCAAAGCTGTATCCACCAGACGATGATGAAGACCTGTGAAAAGAATAGTTTCTAAGTCTAACAACCCATACCAAGCAGCATTAATATCGAATAAAAAACCCATTAATAGCTCTAGTTAAACGAATATTCAAATATCGATGCCATATACTTTTAATTATATATCTTAACATTGCTGTCGATTGACACAAATCCCCTTCTCTTACAATCACCGAGCTCTTTAAGATGTGTGTCGATATACTTTTGTAGCTAACACAGATCACATACCATAAGCGAGATAGCTTCCATTCGTTCCAGGTGTAGGGCCAATAGGACCTGGTGGCACCCCAACCATTCCAGGTCCAGTGAGCATGAGAGTTGTCTCGGGATTGACACTCTTTTCTTTGGTTTCTTCCAGCTTCGTTTCCACAGTCTCTTGGAGCTCGTCGATTTTCGTTCTCATCTCGTACATTGTTTGTATCATGTAAGGCATGGCAAAGTTCATGATATCGTGTCTCCAGGCAAGCTCGAGCACTACATCGGGATGTATTAGATCATAACATTGGAATAAACAGGCTGCAAAACAAGCGCGATTCTTGACCTCAAGGAACCACCTTACGAGCTCTTCTGCTAGTTCTGGCATTCGTGACTCAGTAACGTAATCCATCGCATCTTTGTACAATCCATCTTTCTTGCACAATTCGACTGCTTGCTTCCAGCGGTTGTTGCTCTTGTAGAGGTAAGCTGCAATCCGTCTAAATTCGATCAACTCATATTTCTCGAGTTTTTGTGCTAGCGCAATTGTGTCGAAATTGTCGAATGCATCGATGGATGTGCGAAGACCTTGGTAGTCTTCCTCCTCCACGAGCAGTTGATTGAAGGCTTCATTGATTGCTTTGTTGTTGAGAGTTTGAACAGATCTCAGGTAGGATTTAACAAGCGGGAGGTGGCCAGTCTATAAAATAACAATAGAAGAATTGAAGAGAAAAGATTGTAAGCGTAAGTATCATAGTTATGAATTCAGAATATCATTGGTATGAGAAAAGAACTTGCCTTGGAAAAGAATGAGACTGCTCGTGTATGATCGATACGGGGAGCGAGAACCAAGAGAAGGTCGTTAAGCAGCATAGGCTTGTAATCCAAATAAAATTGAATCGCTTTGAAGTAAAGTTCAATGTTGGCAACCTTGGTGATCATTTCTTTGAAGTGTCCCTCACGCCATGCCTCCGATGGGTGATTTATCATGGTCAACACAGCGTTGTCGTACTCCTCATATTTGTCGTAGAGAAAAACAAGCTCCGCCCATAAATGAGCGAGCTCAGCGGCGCGTAAAACTTTTGGCGTATTGACCCGGGACCAAAACAATTCCAAGTGCTCTTTCATCTTTTGAGGCTTGTATTTTGAGTAAAGTATAGCCAATTCGGTAAACATTCCCATGTGGGCACGCTCAAGACCTAGAGCAGACTCGAGCAAAGTGATAAGCTCCTCGTTGTATCCGCGTGCTTGATAGTAGTTCATTAGATCTTCGAGCTCGTCAGCGTGAACAACGATATGCAATCCACACATGAGGGCAAGTCTGAATTCCATGTTATCAACACACGCAAAGCATACTTCTTTCCACGTTCGGGTCGAATTAGCTTTGCGCGCTGAATCAACTGCACCCTGAAACTCTTTAAGATGGACTAAGGTGATAGCAAGTCGTCCGAAGTTAGATACATTGTTGTAAAGCAATTTTGCTGCTTCATACAAGCCATCATCAAAGCACCTGTCGCCTATTTTAGATATGTCAGCATGATTTGGGTTGGACACGAATTCTTCCAAATCTGCCAAACGACCTGTCTTTGCATAAGCAAATATCAACTCTGATTCGATTGAGGATTCGCGAGCCTTCTTTCGAGCCATTTGTAAGTAACGAACGAGATCTTCCCAGCTGCCATGTTGATGAGCAGTAGCTACAACGTCTTTATAGTTTGTTGGATCTCCAGCCTTAATATATGAGTCGATGGCCTCTTTGACGAGACCTTCACTTAACTGAGACTTGGCAAGTAACGACCAAACAGCGGGTTCGTTACAGCGCTCGGCGAACTCGTAGGCGCGATCTAAATTCTTGATGTTTTCAATTAGCACTTGTATCGCAGAAGTGTTCACTTCAAATTTTTTGAAGATGGCAAACGCTTCTTCGTAAAGCTCAGAAGTGATGGCGATTCCAGCGATATCTGGTGCATCATAATTGTCGAGCCGATTTATATAGTCCATAACACGTGTTCGATCTGCTTTGATAGCTGTAAGTATAAGCAAGTTTTGTAAGTTTCGGTGATCGGCGAATACTGAATTGTCGAGCACAATCTTTTCCAACAGCTCGATGAGCTCGTTGGGTAGATCCGCGCTCATAAAAGCTTTGACTGCCACCGACACATCTTCGGGATCTTGAGTCTCAGACAAAGCAGTTTGCACAACTTGATCGATGAGTTGACGCCGGTATGGATTCGTGTCTTGAAGGACTTGAGCCCATAACTCTGGGTCACGACGCTTGACGAGATAGCGCGCCTCAGTTTTGAAAAGTGAATTCTCATTACAGACTTTTATAAGTTCCATGTCGCATTGGCCGCGTTCATATGCGACACAAGCTAAATGAGGGTCACGCTTCTCGCAGTATTTTCCTACAACTTTACTGTCGTAGTATTGGTTTTCCTTCAAAAACCGTTCTGGGTTATTATTGGCGTCGATGTAAATTTTAGCTAAGGCGTTGTGAGTTGCTGGCTCGACGCATCCATCCAGGCTTCGCATCTCTAACCAAGGTAATAATAGTTTTAGGCGGTTTCGTTTCTCCACTTCAGCTACAAGCTCTTCAGTTAAAAATTGGCCCTTGACTACGTTGATGAGCTGCTTGATAGCGTCCTCAGAGCAATCGACATCAAGTAGACCGCCCACTACGATCGGTAACCTTGATGGGTTGACTTTTTGGACATAGATTTCTATATATTTTTGCAGATTGTTTCTGTATAAGTATAGAACCAAATCGTGCACAAAGTTGTATCTATCACATACAATTATGAGAGGTAATTGATCGGTCAGCTTAGCTTCCTTGAGGAAGTTCTTGACGCGCTCGGCGTTGTAACAGTTGCTTTCGCGGCAAATTCGCTCAACTTCTTTGTATTGCCCGGTCTTGCAGGCAGCCTGAATGTACTTGAAATGAACTTCTTCGTCTTGACTGAAATTGACAATTGAACCCAGGAAATAGAATAGTCCCTCGTAAGATTTGAATGATTCAAACATATCAATCAATGTGTGGGTGTTCAAAATCTCGTGATACTTAGTGGCAATTTGCACACATAACTGAAGATTCTGGCGTATGTTTGCGGTAAGCATCGCTTTGAGGCACTCTATCGAGTCTTCAACAGATAATTTACCAAAGAAGTTGACCAGCCATTCAGGATTAAGAAGGTGGGTATGGACAATGGCCCTCTTGATGTCATATAGGTCACTGTAGTGTTCGAGAGCTCGTTGATAAAGACCGGCTTTTTCGCACTGCTGAGCGATAGCTGCCCTATCATAGTGGGTGAACATATTATTTCCGAGGATTGCGTCTGCCACCTGTGGCGCAGCCATTAGGTTTATCTCTAGCAGACGAGTTTGAAGTGGACCCTCCTCTTCTTTGTTCTTCTTCAGAGCATCCAGTAAAAACGAGGTACACTGCTGAATAAGATTTTGTTCCATAAAGACATCGACAATTTGATTGATGTCTGCCAATGGAGGATCATCAGCAACGAGCATCTGGGCAAACACAGTCCCCTTATCAGGATCACTGCGCATGACTTGCCGTAGCAACTGGATATAATCAGGTGTATAGCCAGCTTTTTTGGAGTACAAAAAAATCTTCTGCAATTGGCCAGTTTCGGCGAAACACTGAATGACTTTGTTCGGAATGTTGGCACGCAAGTAAACCGACAGTGCTAAGGCAACGTCGACCCCTTTGACCAAGTCACCTAGCTCTTCACTGCACTCGAGCTTATCATCTTTAAGCCACTTTTCGAGAAGTTGTTTTCTTCCTTGTTGGAGAACAGGGCGACAGAGTTCGAGCGATTCAAACTTATTCAATCCTTGTTCCTGATCCAGAAGAATTCCGAAATATTGCAGAAGTGGAGATGATTGCCCGGGTGTAGTCGGGACTTGTTGGAATTTTTGAATTGTAGACGGTGTACGCAGGATTCCCTTTGGTGCATGTGCAGCAATTTTCGCAGCTTCAGCGTATTGGCCGTTCTGGAATAAAACTTCGAAACGACGAATGAATAGGTCATCAGCGCCCGGCAGATTGCAACGAGCAGCCAGACGGAGGGCCATATCGGGATTGGCCAATTTCGTAGCGATATACGAGATGATGTTGTCCTCGTCAACTGAAACTGACAAAACTTGACCCTTCTTGTTAACACCTACTATACCGCTGGTTGCTTCATGTGGGGCAGTCACAAATATAGTATCTGATGATATACGATTCATGTAGATACATGCGCCGGATTCCACATCATACAGGTGTACATAGCCATATTTGGTTATTAGGTACACAATATTATACTTTGACGATATTTGCATGGATACTGGAAAGTCAGTCGGCGCTTCAGGTGGGAAAAATACATCCACAGCTTTTTTGGCGTACGGCTGATTGCCAGCAGCGTTTTGTCCCACTTCGATGATATGCAGTTTTCCACCCGCGGGCGAACGGTTTGCGAAGCAGAATAGTGTTGATGGATCAGTATTACCTTCCACTTTAAATTGTGTGAAAGCAGCTGCGTGGCCTTCGATTGGTTGAGAGACCTTACGATCGACTGAATACAACTGCATGGCTCCAACGACACGATTATCCTTCGCAGCAATACCAATTAACAATAACCACTTGAGCGAGTGGTCTGTGCGATAATTGATGATCTGACATTTGTTGAGGGATGGATGTCTGTCGAACACCTTCAAAGGTAGCGATTCGCCCTCCATACTCCAATGGTATACAGCCGCCTCTGTGACGAGTGCGATGGTGTTAAGATTCACCCATTTCCAAAACACTACATCTTCAGGCATAGCGTGTGCTTTCATTTTGCTCTTCATTTCCATATTGAAGATTTGGAGAGTACGCTCAGCCTTCAAGGCAATGACTTTGGACCCTGGGTTCATGATGGCCGAATCGGCCGAAATAGGCCTTCGAATAGGTGTTTGCGGTGCTGACATGTCGATTATAACTACCTGAGCCGAATCACCAACCTGTTCGCGGACACAAATGAATCGGTCGGATTCCATTGTCAGCGTATTGAAGCTGATGTTGACTGAGTTGATGCCGACCTGTGTGAGCTGCAGAAGCTCCTGAAATCTTATGGGTAACACTTGGGATTGGGTAGCCATGATTGAAGTTGACTGCGATAATAATAATTGAAAATAATAATAATAATGTTTGATATAAGGAGACTGATGAGAATCTAACGAACGAATGATGGTTTTGCGTCGCGCAAGTTACACCCACAGATGCATCACGATGGACTGACATCCGGTGGGCGTAAATTTGCCGTTGTATTGATAAGGTCAGCCGCGCTTTTCGTTTGCGCGAATCAGCTGCCACGCGAACTAGAGCAAAATTAGTTTTAACACCAAAATCAGAGCATGAATAACTAGCATGAACCAGTTCTGTACCAAACAATGAAATGTTGATGTCAAGTCGAGAAAATGCTAAAAAGATTTGCGTCAAACTATTCAGAATGAAGTGAGATTAAATTTTGACGATGCAATCAGATTTTCGTTTATTGGAGCACAGGCTGGAGATTGCAAGGTTCTGGGTGGAGCAAAACAAGAGATTTTGCATGACGGTCTAAAACAAGTTGTCAGTCATTTCGACCAACATCAACCATGAGAAGATGAATTAGAGATAGTACCTCCATATGCTACCACCCGCCTTGCATTCTAACGTATCGTTATGGGAAGAATGAAAATACAAAACATAAATTCTACAATGTAATTCATTTTTGCCTTTTTAATTGCTTATCTTGCTCTCCGCTTTTTTATTATTTGCGCATTCAACCCGTCCCAATGTAGCAGACTAGAGAGCGCCAGTTTCAAATGAATGTAAAGGTTTGTGATGATCGTGTTCGTTCTATTCGCTTCGCCAGGTGGCGCTTCGTGCACCTG